>JAODLL010012552.1:0-29130 GCA_026546735.1 Forbesichthys agassizii | reverse complement strand
GGAGTAGCGGCTCTACTCCGAGTTCCTCACTGATAGCTGAGCTTCTCACCCTATCTCTAAGGGAGAAGCCAGCCACCATCCTGAGGAAACCCATTTCGGCTGCTTGTACGCGTGATCTTGTTCTTTCGGTCATAACCCACCCTTCATGACCATAGGTGAGTGTAGGAACAAAAATTGCCCAGTAGATCGAGAGCTTTCCCTTCCGGCTCAACTCTCTTTTCGTCACCACGGTGCGGTAAAGCGGTGTGTTTTTATGTGTAGTAAAATCAGTGGACCTCCGCATTGACTTGCACGGAACACTTTTTTGTTCTGGTCTCCATAGAGGTGAAAAGTCCACCCCCCTCCCACCCCCTCCAAAAATGTGAATGCGTACGTATGTGCTGTCACCGTGCCGTCCATTGAAGCCTCTCTCTTCAGTCCCATTCTCTCTGGTGTACAGTAGCTGATGTTGCAGGCAGTGTTTGTGCCAGCGACAATAGTCAAGCTAACTAGTATGAATTAATAGCACTTCATCAGTTGCCTGCCATTGTTTAAGTATTGGCCACCTGTCACCTAATCGGTGTTTTGGTGCTGAGAGAGGCAGGGTGTTCATATCGCCTCAAATGGCACATCTCAGTGGACTTCACAGTTCAATCAAAGTGTTTCCTTTGCTTGTGGTAGACTGCTGTGTTCTCTCTGGTTTCCCCTCTCTCCTCTTCAAATCTCACATCTGGCTTTGTCTGTTCCTTCCGTCTTTGTGCTACTGTCTGTTCTGATGGACAGGCAAAGGGGAGGATGTATTACAGTGCATGTTATCCCCAAGAGAAGGTCCTCTAGCATAGCATATTTAGAAAGGTGCGTTCAGGACCAATAGTCCCCAAGAAGAAGCCATATCATATTTGATACCAACAGTGATTAGCAGAATTTCAAAAGGTGGTTAAGGCTTGTATACCGAGTCCTGACCAGGCCTTCAGCTAATTGAGTGTACATTTGATTTTCATTGATATAATAGCGTAGCCAGCTAGTGCTGGGCATGTGCAAACTCACCCAGGGTCTGACATCTAGAGAAAACTGGTATGGACTTTACTGGACTGGAGCTAAACATGATAGTGACTCAGTCCGGTGCTACATTTGTCTGTCTACCAAATGCAGTATGAACAAATGTTACTTGGCAACATTTTGTAGTCCAATTGCATCTTTTTTGCTACAGTACATGTCCTGAGGCCATTTCCCGCTCCCTCCCTCCACACACACACACACACACACACCTTTAACAACTGGTCTACAGTCACTTTCCTGCACACAATTTTACCTGCTCTCCAAGTCTTTCTGCATTGACACGTCTTGGAGACTTCAATGATGGTTGCTGCCAAGTATGAATATTTGATGTCCCACAGTTATCTCCCCCAAAGGCTGGTAAAATATAAATATGTTTCTCGGACAACCACACAAATATTGTACTGTAAAGTAGCCACTATTTTATTGTGACTGTTGTCAATATCCACAGGTCTTTCATAATTCTTGTCTATTTAGCATTTTTAGCAGCCATTGATCTGCCTGGCTAATAGCCCATGGTGTTAGACAAAGCAAGGTGTGGAAGTGTTGGTATTAATCTCTGGGCAGTGTGACGGAACAATGCAAAAAGGACCACGTTCTATCATGTTCCCGTAGAGTTATGGGAGTACATGTTGTGCCTCAGCCACGACCTCTCTACCCCATAAAACTCTTCACTATACTAGATGTTAGCTGTGACGTTCCTTATTCATTAATCTGCGCTGCCTTATCTTATATCAGAATTAAATAACACTCTTAGATCAAAGCACTCACCTGATATTTAGGCAATGTGTTTAGCTAATTAAATTATATATTAGTAATGCATTGTATGCACTATGTTGTAAAAGAGCTCTGTTAGCTGTGATGTCATACTGCTGTAATTATCCTAACATAAGGTTATTTGCTTACGATAACTGGTGCATGACCTATATTGACAAATGTACTGAAGAATGTAGAAGACGCTTTGGTTAAAAGCATCTTCTATATTCTGTGAATGTAAATGTTTTCTCATACATGGTCTCTTACTGTACACATGGTATTGATGCTCTTTAAATCCAATGGAGGGACTAAATTCAACTTTCCCTTTGATTATCTTCAGCGAGATGCCAAAGGCCAGTACCTCTTTGACCTCATCTGCCACCACCTCAACCTTTTGGAGAAGGACTACTTTGGCATTAGATATGTTGATCCAGACAAGCAAAGGGTAAGTCGAATCTCACTTTAATTGGATTATGCCTATATGAGTGAGTTAGTCTGCTTTTATGACTTGCTTTTCAAAAACGATTCCTTTAATCACCTTGTAGATGCAGGCTACAGTGTAGTTTGTAGTAGTCTAAATCACTTTGAGTGAAGACGTTGTAGCTGATGCAATAATAGGAAATCCTTCTTTCAGAAAGGTTTACTTCAGCTTGCATGCTTTGCCTTTGTCACAGTCCAATCGCCTTCTGAAGGTCATGCAGGTTGCTGGAACACTGGCAGGTGCAAGATCAGGTGCTTCATCTGAGCAAGACAGGGATTACTAATAAAACCTCAAATGCAGACACACAGTGCTGTACTGAAGGCAAAGGTAAAGTAAAGGTAGATATATCGCTATATTGAGCCTAAATATACATTCTGTAGGAACATCAGCAAGGCCAATTGCCATGAGTAAAATGAGTCAAATATCCTAAAACAAATAAAGATGGATTTTGTGGATGTACAGGCAAGCATGTCCTCTTTAACAATCATGTAGTGGGAGCTTCTTACAATGTCAACTGAGAGTGTCACCGGCTTGACGGCGTTGCGTCGCAAAGCCTGACTGGATATTTAGAAGATTAAATATCTGGACCTGTCGAGATTTGGCCTTGTGTTAACAAGGTGCAAACACAACAGTGGGACATAATGATGCGTCCTGTTTGTGAGATATGCCTAGCTCACAAGTCAGTCGATCTCCGAGCTCCAGTTTGACTTCATCACGTGAAACATCTTGTAGTGTGTGACCCCCTGTCAATCATGTAGTGTGAATCACACGACGACTTCAAGACACTCGACTCACACGAGAAACGATCGTGTGATGTGTGATGTGACGACTTTGAAAGTCGTGTTGTGTGAACACGGAATTAGATCTCAGCCATCCACTCCTGCTTAATATATTTATTATTATTATTACAACAGTTAACATGCATTAAGCATTATTTTGTCTCTATGCCTCTTCTTGTAGATGGAAGTGTCTAAATTGTTATGAATAGAGTTCAGCAAGGCATCCCGCACCTTTATGAATCCCAACATAAATCCAAGTATGTTTTGAGATTCTGGTGCTTAGTGTGACATCTAGTGGCAGAAAATGTCATATAGGGCCACTTTAAATAGCGGTAATGGAATTAAAGTGACAGAGTCTTAAGCTTAATTCCATCAACAACTAACCTTTATGCTTAAGTGAACATTGTGAAGGGAGCGGTTGTTATGTGTGCAACTTCTAACGTGAGGTAAGAGCAAAACAGCAAATATGCATACAGAGCACGTCTTACCTGGGTAACGAAAAGCTAAAAAAAGAACTCGTAGACACACAGCATCTGGAGCACGACTATCGTGCAGAGGCTGCAGTCCTTATTGCAACCCACTGGAGACTGCCTCTTCTGCTAATGGTTAGCACACTGGTAAACAGAAAACAGGATTCAAGGGGGTGGGATTATGCTCCCACCCCCTTGCTTTCATCGCTCAAGTCACTGGGCGGAGGTGGCTCTAAATGAACACGAGGCGAGAGGCGGGACTGCTTTGCTAAGCTTACGGACTGTGACATATCTTGCCCAACTGATGAAGTGGCAAGCCCACACACTTGCGGTGCCAACTGATTCATCTTACAGTATGCATTTCTTAACAGTAATGTTTTTTTACCCTCCCGCTCTCTTAGCACTGGCTGGAGTTCTCAAAGTCAATTGCCAAACAAATGAAATGTGAGTACAACCCTTCACAAATTCAGTGCACGTTTTTTGAATGGACTGTAAACAGGTGTTTGAGATAACTGACCCAATAGGCCGCTACACACCGCTGAAGGGAGGCGGTGATGTCACAAATCATAGCAACCAGTCACAAAGGTGCGTGCTATGTGAGACACACTGGGCTTATGCAATCATAGTGTATTCACACCCAGTCTGTGCTCCTAATGGTCTAAATAAGCACGTTATCTAAACCGTATCTGTTATCATTACAGTCGCTTTAATACTCAGGGTTATTATTTATCCAGTGAATATTTTACTGTCACAGTACAAGCTGTTTAAAAATACCGCTTCAATACATTCTTCAGGTGTGTACCGTATAGTGTTATATATACATTGGGAGGTGCTGTTGTGAAGTGTAACACGCGTTACACTTGTTGTCCTTGTCCAGCCCAGCCTCCATTCACCATGTGTCTGCGTGTCAAGTTCTACCCACCCGACCCTGCTGCCCTGAAAGAGGAAATCACACGGTACGATCTGCCGCTGTCTTTCCAGGCTTTGGCAGGTTACTCATCTTCCCCGCTGCCGCGTCAGTTCAGGGGAAGGACAGTGCGTTTGAGCGAGGAGGGGGAAAACACAGACACACTCACACACACTCACACACACATCAACTTAATAATGTCGAAAGGCTGACAGTGAGCCTCCATGATGGGGTAATTCAGTATTCACTATATATATATATATATATATATTTTTTTTTTAAGCTGCAATGTTCTGCACTGCTCTGGAAATGTGTGTAGCAGTCACCGTGGTGACAGTCATACACACACACAGTTATGAGGAGTTAGCCAGACAGTGGAGACAGACCAAAGTCCTTAGAGGCAAGTCTCGCCACTTGCAGCCATCTTTGAAACGCCCCGGACAGTTATTTAGAAAGACAGTATGGGCCGGTGGCTTACGTCAATGAAACCACATGATTGGTATAGGTTATTCCTCTATAAAGCAGAGGATTGGCTCATTTGGAATATGTTAAGTGTTATTACATTTTCCTCCAACTGCCATATTTGCGTTTCGAAATTCTCCCATAGAGTTCCATTCAAAATGTCATGGTAAAGATGCATGTCTCCTAAGGTGTAGTAGTAGTGTTTAACATTTATTCACCACCTTTAAGCCTTGCACGCAGACTACTCCAGAGTTGTAGCGCTCCTATAACAGAAACGCTGTTTGCACAGTGTTAGGGTTGCATTCTAGTCTGGACGGGCATACATGGGTCAGTTTGGAAACGATGCTGCTGACACCCCACATTCGCTTCCTGATTGGGTCTTATCAGTACAGTATGTCGCCGTAGTTACTTTGCACCAATGGTTTCTGCTGGGCAGAGCCAGAAGAATCGTCTAGTTGGCTCTGCTCAAGGGTTACCTTCAGTAAAAAGTTCCACCTCATTGTTCGTCCAAAAAAACAAATCTCTGGTCATATTTTCCGCCATTGCTTTTCCATTACAGTAGTAATGTTCTTCAACTGGACAAACTGACCAATTGCTTTGTGTTTACAACGACATGCCCATGCTTAGTGGACATGACAGGGATATGTTCTAATACGAAGTTAAAACACTCTGGGAACTGGATGGAGATGGTTTTAGTTTTAAAATCTCGTTTTCTAACTAAAACGCGTTAATATAGGTGCCTTAATCACGCTCTCCATCCAACCACATACAGCAGCTTGCTCCTCAGCCTGCTCCTCACCCTGCTCCTCACCCTGCTCTTCCGCCTGCTTCCACCCAACCACATACAGTAGCTTAATCCTCACCCTGCTCCTCACCCTGCTCCTCACCCTGCTCCTCAGCCTGCTCCTCTGCCTGCTTCCACCCAACCACATACAGTTGCTTACTCCTCACCCTGCTCCTCAGCCTGTTCCTCACCCTGTTCCTCACCCTGTTCCTCACCCGGCTCCTCACCCTGCTCCTCTGCCTGCTTCCACCCAACCACATACAGTTGCTTACTCCTCACCCTGCTCCTCACCCTGCTCCTCAACCTGCTCCTCAGCCTGCTCCTCACCCTGTTCCTCACCCTGTTCCTCACCCGGCTCCTCACCCTGCTCCTCAACCTGCTCCTCAGCCTGCTCCTCTGCCTGCTTCCACCCAACCACATACAGCAGCTTACTCACGCTCCCTTAGAGTGTCTCGCAGCTACATCGCGGGGGAGCCTCAGCAGCTTTGGCCATCTGCTACTGCTGTGGCACGCTGTGCGCGTGCACACACACACACACACATGCGCATGAACGCACGCACGCACACACACACACACACTCGCACATGCTTTTATCCATTTGCATTTCAGGCTGCCTTTATTTTACAGTAATATCTGGACAGATAGATGCCGTGTTTGTCTAACTAAACCTGTTTGCTTATGTGAATGAAGTACTGCAAAGGCAAGCAAAAATCACATGCACACTGTACACACACACGCACGCACACACGCACACAATAAAACATGTAATGCACAACAGTAACACGGAACAGAATGGAGATGGCAGAAAATCCAGTGGAGAGCCACAACCCAAAACCCAGCTCGCCTCAAAATGATTCCAGCTCAGTCTCATTCCCTGGTGAAAACCTTGCATGTGCAGCTTGTAATGAAAAAGTGTCAATCGAAGACATAACACAATTTGTTGATCTAATTTAATCTAATTGTACAGCAACACAATAGGCATAGCTACAGTAGCCTGCTTCACACGCGTGATACAAATGCTTGCTAGCAGACTCCATACAGATATTGGTTAACTGGCAAACTAAATGGAGAAGAAATATGAGAAAACGTGTTTGGCTATGGCTCTGCATGTTTGTCTAAAGCGTACCATACCTGTAATAAAAGGAAAGTGAACACAACCTACCATTGTAAATACATAAACTGTACATCTTATTTAATGTGCCCTCATAGAGCAGCCTTCAAGGAAACAAAATGATAAGATGGGACAGGGGGCCGAGTCAAAGCCTTTTCTACATCTACTCTCGCAAGGCCAGACAGTATAATGTATTAATGAGCCAAAGGAGCTGAAAGCCTGTCTCCTTACCTATTCATTAGGGATGGTATTACAGTGGACCAGGTGAAGTCGGTGCTCTGCACGGAAATGAAGGTGTCTGGGACCTGAGAGACACTGGATCATTTAGATGAAAACACATTTAGCTGAAGGTGGTTCTTGATTAATTTTGTATTTGTATTTGCTGTAGCAGAGTAGAACGGCCAGCGTCACAATTACTGTCACGATTCACGAATAGCAAAAAGGGCAACGCGCCAAAAAATGATCTATGTTCATTTGTAAACATGTTGGTCTCACACAAGCAAACACCCTACCCAGCCCCAGGACCTCATTATGCAAAATAACATCCAACCCTCTTCCCTGCAAACCCCTTGCTACAGTAAATAAGTTATAAACCACGACTGTAACCTCAGAGATGTACAGCTCAAGGGACATCTAGTCTGTGAATAACCGCAGTGGGTGTCAGAATAAGAAAAGTGCTGTGTTTCTCTGTATCTGTTCAGTCTATTTCTATTACAGCTATAATAAACTGAAACAGTTTTTCAGTTTTTTCTGGCTTCGCGCTCCACAGATATCTGGTCTTCCTACAGATTAAGAGGGATCTTTATCATGGCCGCCTTCTGTGCAAGACGTCAGATGCGGCACTATTGGCTGCCTACATTCTACAAGGTAAGGTTTTTAATGTACCTCTTACAGGATTTTCTTGCTCTGTTATTGTGTCGCCTGCTCTGACCTTCATGAATTCACAGCATGTGAATGGATAATCTCATTTCATACAGCTGTATCAGGTACCATATTACCTAATTGGAAATGCCAATTAGGCATTTTATATATTTATTTATGGTAAATGGACTGCATTTATACAACACTTTTATCCAAAGCGTTTTACAGTATTTTGTCTCACATTCACACACACATTCATGTGTAGGACTACTGTAGGACTAACCCTACTACTTAATTACTTCCATTACATGGGAGCAAAGAGGCGAATCAAATCCTATGGTGATACAAAATCGCATCTTCATTTCGTCCAGTCAACACAGTCCAGTCAACACAGATTAACTTTAACTGCTAAATTCACAGCCTCAAACATCAGCAAGGACGTGTGTGCAATTGGCTGTATTTATTTTAGCAAGGCAGGATGGATTGCGGTGCTTAAAATAGAAATGTCTCGACAGTTTTGTACTAAGTTTCAGATGATAATTACAAACACCTACACATTTTACCAACAAAACAACATCGGAAGGCAGTGGTGCCCAGTTTTACATGCGCATCTGACAGTAGGCCTACCCTTAATCGAACATTGTCTTACCTTTTAGAAATGCTATCTGGTCTTTGTAGAAAAAGCCATGATTGTCGCTAAAATCCAACTCACTCTGTGAGTGAGGCCATTTGTGTGACTAATGGAGGGATTTATTACGGCTCCAGATTAAGTCACCATAGCTCCCTTGCACTTATGTAGCATGTTTTCTCCAGACTTCAGTGGCTGTGCAGAATATCCTACTGACTTTCTTGTCTCCACGTTATTCAATTGGCCATTCACAAAACAACAGGAAGTAATAGAATTAAGATGTTTATGGGATATTCTTCTTTCAATTGGGATATGGAGCGGTTTATAGCATTCCCCTCTGCTTCTGGATGACATTTAAATGGGTGGGTAACTTGTAAACCTGATCAATCAGCAACCAAAACCATGAATATCAAGTGATGGACAGAAAATTCGACAAATTACTAAACACAATTTACACACAAAGGACCCTTGTCTTCATAGGTCTTGAGGCTTCAGCTCAGGTAAGCCTGTGCATTAAAGCGGGCTTGCATATGAGATCCATGCCCGTAGGCCAGTGGTAGCGGCTGCTAGCTGCTAGATTATTATTTTTTAATTTAATTTTACACTGTATTAAAGAAAAGATCCCCCACAGGCCCACTCATATACTGTATAAATGTATGTGATCTTGAATAACCGATGAAAACCATTATTTTTCATGATATATATATATATATATATATATATATACTACATGTATGTAGTAAATGTAGTTATATTTTATTTTGAACACGCCCTTGAACTGACACTGAACTCTGTGTTGTCCTAAAAGCATCAAGGCTGAAACCCACAGCGTGTTCACACCTTGACCTGTATTGCCAGACACCAGGTTTGTGTCTGGCAGGCCCTCTTTGGTTGTCAGGGGGCTCATTGGTATTCAAGTGGTGCAGCCACATTAAGGAACAGCTCCCCTGCCACGCTCCCCGCCAGCCCGTTCTCCCTGCACTGCTCCCAGAATTCAAATGATCCTCTTGTGCACTACTCAGTGCTGCTACAGCACAGTAGCTCTCTCTACCACACATTAAAAGGTCTAACACAAATTGAGCGTTAAAAAAAAACAAGCAGCAGGAATGTGAAGAATATTTTAAAGCAACTGCTGGAGAAGGATTGACGGGATATACATTATTTATGTTAGTTCATTACCTTTCTGGGAAGTGTGTGAGCATTTAGCATGTTCATATAACTGCTGAGGGCTCTTGCCTTAATAGGTGGAATAGATGCACGACTGGATAGATGGACAGTCCAGTCAGTGAAATGTGTAATAGCTTATCGAAGTAATGCTATTTTTCACATAGGACCGCTCCTAACAGGACCGCTCCTTTGTTTCTTGCTAATCATTCAAATGTGTAGGTTACAGTTACTGCTTAAAATACATGTTTACATTTAAATTAATAAATCAAGCTGTGCGCTAGCATCGCACCGGAAATTACGCATACATACAGTACTTGTGAGTGACAATGCTAACAGCTAATGGAAATCACCAGTATTCCTTCCCGAAAGGTAGAGAGTCCTGCATCGAGCTCGCACAGAGTTGCTTATGCGACACAGTGCTAATGGACAGAAGAGGCTGAGACTAAAGCCCTGTATAACCCTGCAGGGACCGTTCCTGCATGGGGTCATGTAGATGTATGCTAGATGTAAGGTAATACATTTTATATGTGCACGTTGAAAATATGATCTGGTGTTTCTACACAGCTCTGACTTTGTAAATGGGAACACCACACACCACATAACAATATCCTAGCCTGGGGGCAGGATGGTCTAGTGGTCTGGGTGTTGGGCTCCCAGCCAAAAGGTTGTGGGGTTGAACCCTGGTGTTGACCTACCTGTAAGCATCCTTGTGCAAGATGCCTGACCCCTAATTGCTCCTGGTGGTTGGTTGCACCTTGCATGGCAGCAATCACCACCAGTGTATGAATGTGTGTGTGAATGTGAGGCAAAAAGCACTTTGAGTGGCCAAAAGGTTAGAAAAGCACTATATAAATGTACCATTTTAGCCTTGGCTATGTGTGTCCAATTTTAAGGGTGAAGCTTGTGAGGGAGCAGCCTATGGCATTGAAGGGAAAGGTGTTTTTGTTGTGATAGAGTTCACATATAATTGATCTCTGAGTGCACCTTTTAAGTCATATTTTTGGTGGTTTCCCACTCTCCTGCCAGCCGAGATCGGGGACTACGACCCCGGGAAGCACCCCGAGGGCTACAGCTCCAAGTTCCAGTTCTTCCCCAAACACTCTGAGAGGCTCGAGCGTCGCATCGCAGAGCTCCACAAGACTGAGCTGATGTAAGGCGACAGGCTGTCCGCGCCCGTGTCTCCCCAAATGGCCCGCTCCCAAAGCATGCTTGACCCGCCTGAATCCTCCCACCCACCCCCACAGCCCCATCCCCTCCCTTTCTCTCTCTCACACACACACACACACTTTATAGCTCTACATCACAAGCCACCATCCTCACATTATGGCTCAGAAACCATAGTGTGTGTTGCTGGCGGCTCAGTGGATGATCGCTGGGTCACGGGACTCTGATTTGGGCTCAAGCCTGAGCTGCAGTACCTGTGTTCTGCTCGTATTTCCATGGGTTCCTGCCAACTACTTTGTTGTGCATAATAGCCACCAGCAGGGAATTTGTGTTAGGCTCAAAAATGTACTCTACATGTGTATGTAGGTGTGATAGCTCTGTGTGGGCTGACCCCTGGAATAGAAAGGATGGGATGGAATAATAGCTGGATTAAGCCCACTTCTTGCCATGAGTATAATTACATTTCAATAATGGATTAATAATAGTAATAGTAACAGAGGACATTCTTCGCAGATTTAACTGTGCCATAGTATGATGCACAACCCCCTGGTCAATAATATTTAGAGATGATTTCACACATGTATTCCTAAAGATAGAACATGCTGTATTTCCTGTCTTGGATTGTCAGTCCAACTTGAAGAAAGAGGAAATCTTATATTCTGTGAAAGTAGATACTGTGGTTGAATACACAAGATATGTCATTTAATATCCACTTTTAATGCTGATCATCTTCCTATAGCTGTTCTATGCATGTTGGTGTGTGTGTGCGTGTGTGTGCGCCAGCTCACACTTTTGATTCTTTGATTCTGCTGTGTCATTAGTTTTTGATTAACCTATGTTGATTGTCTTGCCTGTCAACATAGCTTCTCTTTCACACACACACACACACACACACACACACACACACACACACACACACACACACACACACGCGCACACACACAGAAAATTCTGTCTGTGTATTGCTGCCCTCTAGTGTACAGTATCATGTCACCTTCTTCATTAGCATAGCAGAATGGTTTTGTGAAACACTATTATATGCTTCAATGTTCAAGTCAAGTGTATGAATATAGCCCTTAATCACATTACAGTCACATTACAGTCATGCATTTTATTCACATTTCACACAGAAACAAACATCACCCCCTTAACCTGCTCCTCCTATTAAGTATTATGACTTAAAGGCGTAGTTTGGACATTTCATCATTAAGCTGTTGTTAGGTATCCTAAATATGAGTTAATTCTTCCTTCACTGGATAATAACAAATAACAAATGTTCTTCTACATGGTGTATTCTTTGCCAGTGTACACGGCAGTAACGTCTTACACTGGGTGTTTTAATTTGTACTGCATGTAGCTTAGCTAACTGTCTTTATGATGTACCTCCCAGAGGACAGACCCCGGAGAACTCAGAGCTGAACTTCCTTCAGAAAGCTCAGATGCTGGAGACCTATGGAGTTGACCCTCATCCCTGCAAGGTAGAGAACAGCTCAGCATGTTCTTGTTCTGTAAAAGCCATTTTTTATTCTGTATTTTTCATTTTTTCCTCTCTCTCTCTCTCTCTCTCTCTCTCTCTCTCTCTCTCTCTCTCTCTCTCTCTATTTCTATCTTTTCTTTACAATGACATTGGTATAGGAACTACTGTACACAGATTGTCGAAGCCAAACATTTGAAATTGAAACATTTGAAGCGTGCAGTTTCTTGTCCCAGATAACATGTCAGTAATATTAGTCTGCAAATCACCATTACAAGATCTAATGGATGTTTCTGTTTATGTGAGGATGTGTCTGGCAATCCAGCCTTTCTGGCATTTACCCCCTTTGGCTTCACTGTGCTCCAAGGAAATAGGAGGGTACATTTTCTCAAATGGTAAGTGCTGGTTTGTGGTGATAATAACTCAACCGTGTTCAGTCAATGGAATTTAATCAAATATGATTGAACTGTTTATTTTACCTTTGAATGTAACCTTCCTATCTCTGCTTGACTTCACCATATGTTAACATCTGCTTCTCTCTCAATATCATAAGAATATTGCATATGGTGGGGAGAGTGGTACTTTCCTGAAAATCTGTTGCTTGGGATTCTACAGCACAATGGCCTCTGTGTAATTGGATGCCTCAACACGGATGTTTCAACAGATTTACGGAAATATTTGGCCCCTGGTCCCCAATGAAAATTTTACCATTGCAATTCTCCTCTTCCCGCTCCTGTGTTCTTCTGTGAATCTGTGAGTCTTTGTCTTTCTACTGCTTGACCTGGCTTCATCTCTGTATTGCAGGGATGAGGTGACCAAACTGAAGTTTGAAGCAAAGACATTCCATATATATGCAAATCAGAAGGAGGTAGGCGAATGCATCATTTAAACATCAGGTTTTTGCCAGCCTGTGGATCGCTGGTGTGAAACGAGTGTAGCTATGTTTTATGCATGGAGATGTTGCCACTAGGGGTGACGGGTTGCAATCTATCTAAAATAGATAAGGAGAATGAGAAATGACTCCTCTGTTTTCCAATAGTTGCCGGCTTTGAAAGACAACTACACAAACCATCCTTTTAGTATGTGCAAGCATGGATTGGTGCTCAAGGGCTAGCGTTTCCTACCTAATAATGTTGTTTTGTGAAGAGCCCAGTCAGTTTGCTCAGTTGGCCTACTGTATTTATCTGTCTATCTACCGTCTAGACCAGAGGTCTTCAACTTTTTTCAGGCCAAGGAATCCTTGGCAGATAGGGGGTCCCTGTTCCATGTTTCTATCACATATGGGATAACATTTTACTTGCCAGGACAACAATACTGTGTAGGGTGACCTATAGTGCCATGTATAAAAGTAGCACACAAACTAAGTCCATTAAATAATTATTGACAGATATGTATAGCACATTTATGTTAATGTATATTTTCTGACATTTTAATTTTTGGAAGAAAATAAATTTAAGATCAAATAATTTGAAGGACCCTCCTCTGCAGTACCTCTGAGGGTACACCTAGGGGTCCAGGACCTCCTGTTGAAGACCTCTGGTCTAGCTAGACTCACTCATTCTGAACGTAAATGAGGTCAGTAGAAAAATATTTGAACTTTTCAGACTCTCTAACTTCCGGGGCTTTGCTTTGATTTATACTTTAATTTATGATTTGTTTTAAATTAGGTGTGTAAACTACTGCTATAGTTATGTGCACCTGTATCTTAATCTTCTGTTAATAGTTACTTGCTTTTTCCACTGAAGCATTTGGGGAGTAGTAGGGAGTTTTTGTTTGTTTGTTTATTTGTCTCACACATTCATTTTACACATCTTACCTTACTGTAACAATTGACTCGTTCCAGGATAGGAAGATCATCCTGACATATTTTGCACCTACTCCAGAGGCATGTAAGCATCTTTGGAAGTGTGGTGTTGAGCATCAGGCTTTCTACAAGTAAGTCCAAAGGCCACAAGCATTGTGATTCATACAGTACCACGATTGTTCAATCCTGCCTTTTCAGATAATCTTGCATTTGCATTCGTCATACAGGTTGGAAAAGTCAAGCCAGGTCCGCACTGTGTCCAGCAGTAACCTGTTCTTTAAGGGGAGTCGCTTTAGATACAGGTAAAGAAGGTTTAGCCCCTGCTCAACAAGTGACCCATCCCAAGCCCCACCCCCCTCCCCCCTTAGTTACTGTAACTAGCTCGGGACAATAAACAGCATTCTGGGCTATAACGGGAGAACAGATAGTTGACAAAGAGTTTCTATCAGATTCCACACTTTCTCAACTGTCATTGCAGGACAGGGCGAAAAGGGGCGGGGCTCGGGATCTGTCAATTATAGACCTGCTTTGCAGATTTCCCAATTCAATGCATATTGAATAGACATGTTTCTCTGTCTGTCAGTGGAAGGGTTGCAAAAGAGGTGATGGAGCAAAGTGCCAAAATTAAGAGAGACCCCCCAGAAATTCACAGGTTTTGTAGAACACTGACACCTTTCACTGAACCGGGTGTGTTTACGCCCGTGTGTTTACCATTGCGTTTGTGTGTGCGTGCATGTGCCTGCATGCATGCGTGTGTGTTCATGCGTGTCCAGGGCTGGCCTGGTGCCCAGCAGGAGCTGCCCGTCCATCACCCACGGCCCTCGTTTGACCAGCGTGCCCAGGACCCGACGGAGAGCCGTGCACATCTCCATCATGGAGGGTAAAGCACGAGCCCCCCCCCCACACACACACACACACACACACACAACTGTGAGCAAAACACAGAGAAACACGCTGAGCGGTATAAGAGTAATGTGACAGCGGAGCAGTATCCAAAAGACAGGTGTGTTGTGTGTGTGTCTGTGTTCCATTCTAAATGTGGAAGGCAGGAGCTTTGCCAGAATGGATTAGAGCCCTACATCACTAATACTCTGTGGCCTTTAAACACCCAGATGCTGCCCCTCGCTCTACACACACACACATGTACAGTGGGTTGACATGCACGCACAAACCTTACCTACACAAAAAGACTCACACAAACATGCGTGTCGCAGATGTGTGCGTGTGCGAGTGTGTGTGTGTGTGCGTGTGTGTGTGCACGTGCGAAGACACTCAAAGCATGAATAACCACCAGACATCCCATGGCGAGCTGCGTTAAGGTATCATTGAGAGTCAATTAAAGTAATAAATTATAAATTATTTTAAAACATTATATTTTGTTTATTTTTTACATCAGACTTGAATTCCTCTGTCTGACTGTCATGGTCTCAGTTAAAGCTATTTCTCCCCACTGTTGCCACAAACAAACCAGTTCTGCATATCAGTTCTGGTATTTCCACTGGTAATGATAATAGTAATAATAATAGCGCTGTCAGGGCTGGACCATGCGTGTCACGACAGACAACTGGAGGTGTCGGGTGAACTGTAGCACGGGCGGACCACATTGCGGGACCTTGCCAGCGTGTGCTCTCTGGGGTCTGCACAATATCTGTCCTTTGCTCAGGCCACCCGTCGGTATCTGAGAGAGCAGTAGCATTAGCCACAGAGCGCACTGCCTAGCCAGGCCACTATTGACAGGGACAGAGCACAGCAGGATATGGGAGAAAGATGGAGAGAGAGAGCGAGTTGAAAAGAAGTGAGTATTAACACAGACTGGTGAAGACGGAATGAGTAGCTAGTTTCAGAAGGTCCCCTCGAGCTGCGTTGCCATGGTGAAGTGTCTGATCCGGATCAAGACCAAACTGAGCGTTCAGCTCCGCATGATCAACCACTGCTACCGTGATGTGAATGTGCGTGTGCTGGGCCTGGGCCCAAGGCTCCTTGGCAAGGCTCTGGGGGTCTTTCCTCTCTTCCCTGCCCTCCCTGGGGAGGCCCCTGCCTTGGAGACTTCCAGGGCCACTCCCATGCTGGGAATCCCATCCCAAGGCCCTGCTGCTGGGCATGGCTATAGCCGACAAGCAGCTGCTGCAGGTAAAGAGCCTGGCTGATCTTTACATTCTAGTTATTTACAGAAACAACTAGAAATACTTTATTTGTTTTCATGGAATGGGTGCTTTAAAACACGTAGTAGCAAAGTTGGAAGCTAATATTAGGCTTACAGAAAATATACATCTAGACAATGTAGTGTGATTTGTCCCATAAATATCACATTGCAGTAGTTTCAGTATTGTAATCTAAATGTAATTATTTACAGCTAAATAAAGAAAGCAAGTCAAATGTTAACGAAGGGATGTTCTAAAGTTCCTCAAAGTAAATACTGTATCTATTGAAAGCCTTGCACTACAGGACACGTTGTCGGACATCTTGTGTTGCATGTTGTACTTAAAGGGGTCACGGAGCAACCCGATGCCACTTGTGAGTGCGCCATGTCAGCGTGCACATGAGATGGCAGTGCGTTCACCAAATTATGCAACATTTGGCAGCACTTCACAATGTTTCCCGTCTGTAGTGTCATTGTCATGGTAACACTGCATGACATATCCAGACCACGATGTTCATGAATGCAAAATGAATGATCTGGTTGATCTTTTGATCTTTAATTTATACTCAGAAGTGGTCACAAAAGCATACGGACATTATTTGTTTGCTATACTGTAGTTAGCAGGTTTACTGTAAATAGCCTAATGTCTGTTTACAGTAAATCGATTTTCTGTTCATTCTACCTCATAATCAAGTAAATCTTATCTTAATCGGGTCTCACACACGTACAATTTAGGCAAGTTTAGTTTCAGGTCACGATGAGAAAATACGACCACAATTTTACAGCGGAGCTATCAAAACTGGTAGCTTTGATAGTTCCGCTGTAAAAACGTGGGTGGTACACGCGATAGCTTCCGCCCATATGGGCCTAACGTGCCATTTCCCAGTCTTCCCCTATAGACCATCTCTCTCCCATTCTCATCCTGCCCATCTTTACTGTCCTGCCTAAGAAGACAGTTCAGCTCTATGCAGAGGTTCACACAATCGAGCATCACGTGTCTCTGTGTCCTGTCTCAGGTTTGGAGTCTCTCCGTGACAGCGCCCACTCCACCCCGGTTCGCTCTGTCTCCCACGGTGACTCCTTCATGCCGCGCTCCCGCGGCCAGACGGTGGACGGCGGCGAGGCAGGCTCGTCTTCTTCCGCTGTAATTTCTGACGAGGCATACAACCCGTCGGACAGCGTGCTGCCCACGCCCGTGGCGGAGCACGGCGGCGAGCTGGCAGGCCGCCACCTCAACGGCGCCCCCCGCAGCCTCGAAGAGGACAATGAGTCCAAGCGTGGGGTGTCGCGGGATGGCACAGCGGCAACGGAGTTGGGGCCCGGCGGGAGGCAGCTACGTGCGGGGAAGAGCAGGGCGTCGCCGCCCAGCGAGGTGGAGGAGCTGAACAAGTTCATCCTGAGCGTGCTGCGTCTGTTCCTGGTTACCATGGGGCTGCTGTTCGCCCTGCTGCTCCTCCTCATCATGCTGACTGAGTCAGACCTGGACGTCGCCTTCCTTAGGGACATTCGCAAAACGCCTGAGTTCCAGCAGTTTCACTTTGAGTACTTCTGCCCGCTGCGGCGCTGGTTCGCCTGCAAGTTGCGCTGGATCGGCGGCTTCCTCGTCAGCAATTGAGAAGGCGGGAGAGGCCCAGAATTGAAAAAGCGCAGGCCTCCAACGGGAAAAAAGAGATAAAACAGGTCGGCCTTTATTTGAGGGGGAAAAGCAGCCCAGGTATGACCTTTGACCTCTGTCACAAGCCACGGACTGTCCCTGAGCCTCCTCACCCAATTATGTTTGACCATCACAGCAAGGATGTGACTCGCGTTTATATTCAGGTCATCTCAAGGTACTTTATTTTTTACACAGTCACCCACGGCAACACGCGGGGAAGGGAGGGGGTTTGACACCATGTCACCAGGGAACAGGCCTAAGTAACACACCCGTTAGATAACCATACAACAGTTGCCTTTATTTTGTATTATGTCACATTAGTAGAGGACAGAAAATTATGTTTTTGGAGGTGTACGTTGTTCGTACGTTGTTCGTACGTTGTTCGTACGTTGTTCGTACGTTGTTCGTACGTTGTTCGTACGCTGTTCGTACGCTGTTCGTACGTTGTTCGACTGCAACGTATGGGTTGAGGGAGATTTTGAGAGCGTTACATGAGCCAGCCTAGATCATGCCATTGTTTAATTTCACTCTAGAGACATTCATGGTTACAAAATAATGTGTGACTGCTGTAAGGATGGGACGATATACGATATTAACGTTTATTGCGATAAAAATACTACCTAAAATCGTATTGTGGTGGATGTCCATTATCGTGATAATCGTGAAAATATTCATACTTATGTGAGGATATTCATAAGTGACTTGAAAAAAAGCAGTGTAGCTCAACTTGTGCAGTCCAATTGTATTGACTTACTAATTTATTTATTAGCCTGCATATTTTCAGTCAATCACCTCCATGGATGAAGGATCGGCTTGCCCATTGTGTCCTCCACATAAAAAATATAAATCTGATTGGTTGTAATACTGGTTTAAAATCTAAAATAATCACACCAAAAAAGATACAGTAAATTAAAAATGTTAGGTTCTTAACTAAATGTAAGAGAAACTGATTCCAGTATATTTTAGTGCCATTTAAAAAGTTGAATAATAATCTTATAAATAACAGCGATAATATTGCTATTTTGGCTAGGAAAATCGGGACATGAATTTTTCATATCATCCTATGCCTAGACTGCTGCTATGAGGTACAAATATGCTCTGTTGGATTGGAACCGTACGATTTCAGGTAGGTGTGACGTGTGGTTACTTTTGAATGTAGACCAAACCTGAATACTAGTTGATAATAATCACGGTTTACGTTTGTTTTATTTTACCCCGGTGTCAGATGAGTATGGTATTCATATAAAACAATAAAAACAAGAAGGTATGTCAATCGCTGGAGTTTTTCACAAAATCCTAAAACCTATTTCAGTCGTTGATGTTGAGTGCATTGTCCTGATGTAAGTAACCCCATTCATCTGCTGCTCAGTATACGTTAAAGGTGGGCTCCTTGATTGTGTAATTGTGCACCCAATAGTATCAAATTCTGCGGTAGCTCCTGATTTATGTTTTGTAGCACAACAATGCAGGATCATCCATGGTTGTAGGGGTATGAGTAGAGAGAGCACTCGCTTGCTCTTAATGTTTGGACGAGTGGTGGACGCAGGTGGCGGGAGCGAGGACTGACGAGGCCGGAGAGCCGGTGTAGAATGGGAAGAAGCGTCAGCGGTCATTGTGGAAGGAGATAACGAGAGAGTCAGGACGTAGAAGGCAAGTGGAATCACAGTGACTGTAGAGTGCCTATTGAACCCGAGCCGTGAGTATATCTACCACTGATGGTTGAACAACGGTCTGGCGATGAGTGTCTGTAAGGCAGGGGTCATTGTACTGCATGTTGATGAGCTGATGGGAGGCAGGTACGCAGGTTAGCTTAGACGAGGTGATAACTATGGAGGACCAGGACTGCCATAATAAAAAATAAATAAATAAATAAATAAAAGTATAAATAAATAAATAAAAGTATAGATAACAGGCAGGGGAGGAAACCATGACAACAACAAGAGACAAGGGAACAAGGAGGGGTGGCACCAGGGCGTAATAATTGTTCTATTGGCTTGCAATCAAGGAGTTACCTTTTAAACCAACGCTAATAATTTCACGTTCTAGGATGTACTAGACCCAGGTGTGATGTGCATGTTGTAAGGAAGTGGGAAAGCTTATTTTTATATTAACTGACTTGTTGACACACCTTGGTCTCCGCATATACAGTGTTCTGCTTACATCACTGTTGTTGTCTAGACACTAGGCAAGATTAAAGTTGTCTTGTAGCTCCGTTGACTCTAACTAAACCTTTCTGTAAGGGTATGTTTAATGAAGTTGTTGCTGAGATCACAAAATGGCAGCCAAATAATACTAGTAATTCTTACAATCACATTTTGAGTGTAATAAGCAATTGTTTCTTTTTATGTAGTTAGTTTTACAATATTTCAAACCTAGAGATAAATGTGATGGACAACATGTGCTAGCAAGGTAGTGATAGAGGGGTGTTGGTTATCGCATTCTAGAGTGTACAGGGAGCTTAACATGTGCAATACTGTTAACATATAATATGAAGAGCCTTTCTTTACTGGGGAAACACTTTGGTTTAAAATCATAAAGTGCAATCTAACATAACATTTAAAATAGTCATTTTTTTCCCATAATGAAATGTTAAGCAAATATTCTCTTATTTTTGCATTAAGGCCCATGACGATAGCTCCTTAAAATGTGTTTAACTGTGGTGTGCTCTGAATACATTATCTACAGTAGCTTATCTGTAAGTGGAAATAATATTGTGTTTTGTACAAAGTGTGTCCCGTGTTGAGAGATTTCCTTAAAGCCACTCTTTACTGAAATTGAAAATATACTCGTCTCACGGATATGTAGTTTATACCATTGTGGATCAAAATGGCACTCACTTGGAAGTGATATCTGAAGAGACGAGTTTATGTCCTCTTACAACAAACAAGAGGGGTATACTGTACTGTCTTACTGACATTTGTCATGTCTACCAAAGAATCCTCTGTTCCTGACCTCTGTTTCAGAGATGTGTTTTGTTGGAAACAGATGGAAACTTCCTCATATACCTATCCTTCTCTAGCCTTACTGTTTGTAATGTCACTGGGTATTCACACTACATCCTACGGAACATCATTATTTAATTGAATACGTTCCAGGCCATGAAATAATTCTGACAGTTAAAGGTTGTTATAGATTTTTTGGATGATGAGGATGTACTGGTGAAGGTACATGACTTTTTAAATGTTTCAAAATGGTATTTAATTGTGTGTAGATGTTATATTTTCTGAATCAATTACAATGAAATTACCAGAATTATGAGGTTTTATTGGTTACTGGTTCTCTTTGCTCAGTATATGTAGGTGAAGGTTGAGGAAAATATATTTGCTAATGTATTTTACTTAATCACATTGTTTTTGTAAAGGTCAGAAGGCAATTGCTTTAATACATGTAGGCTACAGTGTATTCAGATGGTGCTAGGTGATTATACGGTAGTTTGACGTGAGATGAGAAGTGGTTATAGTTTAAACTGGCTATTCGAGGCAGAAAATTGTCCATTTTTATACATGTCACTCTGTGACGAGTATGAGAAACAGTACAATACTGTTTGAGCAATAATACGTTCTAAAAAAAATCTATTAAAATGTAATTCCATTTATTGAACAAGAACTGCAAAAAGTAGCGTTTTCTTGTTATTTCTGCTCAGCAATGTTTGTTATGATTCCTTTTAAAAAGAGAAATTGCTGTTCCAGATGTTAAAGATCAGACAAAAGATGTGTAGCCGCTTGATCATGGGACCAGTTTCACAGATATGGAGTAAATCTAGTAAAAGACAAAAATAATAAATAAATGAAGATATCCATTCATAAAAGGATCTTAATCTAGGCCGTTGTACTCCATGTCTGTGAAACTGGCCTATAGTGTTTATTCAAATAAATCCGTTTAGTTGTGAATGGTTATTATAAAGAAACTGCTCAGATTTGTCTATATAATCAGGAATTGGGTAACGAGAGCCTTTATACAAATGTTACCTTGTGGAATATATTTAACGCAAGAACATTAGCATACCTGTCATACATATCACAAGTTATTGAAATGTAGGGATATTAATTTAACACTAATTACTGAAACCTGATTGTTTCAATCTGTTTCAGAAATTGCGATGGTTAAGTCAAATTGTGGAAAGTCTGGTTTTCAATGCCTGTGTTTATATACACAGGATTATGGCCTCAGTTGTAATCTACTGTATCTAAACCTCCTTCCTGTAATGACCATACATATCAATGCATTTCTGTAAGCATGTGTGAACCGCA
Source organism: Forbesichthys agassizii (assembly GCA_026546735.1). Classification (NCBI taxonomy): domain Eukaryota; kingdom Metazoa; phylum Chordata; class Actinopteri; order Percopsiformes; family Amblyopsidae; genus Forbesichthys; species Forbesichthys agassizii. The sequence goes on along the minus strand of JAODLL010012552.1, from coordinate 7,203 downwards.
TTATGTTAACTTCTGATCTGAAGCCCCCCCCCCCCCTTCAATTACAGTTTGAAAACCAGTGTATTCAATTAATTTATCAATAAATATATATTCTTTAAAATCTGGTGACTTTTGTAGTTACATGCACATGCCACATCATTTATTTGGTTCACCAAGAGTCCTTTTTTATATTCTTATTTGTATGTATGATTTAAATATTTGCTGAGCACAATGCTCAATTATACTGCCACCTACAGTTGGCACAAGTAAACTACCAAAACAGCATTTTAATTTTTCTTAACGGGATGGAAAATTATTTATTTATTTTCTGTTGTCACTGTGGACATTTGTAGACAGCTTTTTTTTTTTTTTTAATTATTTACATAGTGAATAGTTATTTTCAAGATTATTTGTAAACATTTAAACACATGCAGGAAAAATAAGCATTTGATCTTTACATTATTCCAGTCTTAATAATTTAAAGTAATTAAAAGTTACTTCAGAGTACACAATCCTTCTCTCTCTCTCTCTATCAAACAAACCAACCAACCAACTAACTAACTAACAAACCAACCGGCTTCATACAGCATGAGTATTATGTGGGTAAAGTCTTCTTTAATCCATGTTTCTTCTTCTGTTGTGACGCTGTCAAACTAATGGGTAAGAAGAACAAGCAGCCACCCCACACATGTTCTTTCCTCGCTCAATCAAGAAATATCTGAGGGCAGGAAAACAGACTGTTTCACCAACTAGTGATAAATTGTACTGTATTTTCATTAAAGTCAACGGTGAACTTTGAAAGACCCAACAAAACACAATAAAACAGTTCAGTGACTTAATAATGAATAATAAAATTCACTGACAACTTTGTTGCACTCAAAAAATTACTTAATTGAATTAATTAGATAAATAGTGAATTACTGCTTGTTGTTACATTACACTTAATTAAGATTTAAGATTAAATGAAGCTTTTCAATGCAGTTTTATGCCTGAATGTAGTCCTTGTTCGATTGATTATTGAATAGAGTTACATTTGATGTTTAGAAATCAACAATAAAATATACTGTATATACTCAAATCAGCAGGATACCCTGCAGATATCAACACATCTTTCAATTTCACAGATTCACCATTCCAAAATGCAGATAATTACCTTTTAAAAGGTTCTGACATGTCCTTCCAAACACAATCACGCAGAGAACATACATCAAAATACGGTTTTGATATGTTTACCCATTCATGCCCCAGGCTGTGCCCCAAGAGTTCTTGACTATCCAATATGGAGTCCCATTCTCTGCAACAGAGTAGCCCACAGCAAGGACTGCATGATTCACCATGTCTGTGGTATTCTTACACTGGGTACTGAAAGTGACAAGAAGAACGTTTTCATTCAATAGAGTATACACTGTGTGTGTGCGCGTGTGTGTGCGTGTGTGTGTGTGTTGGCTTGTTCTGATACTGTCTTGTATGCCTGATGGCTCAGGCAAAGGTTGGCAAAGGTTGACATGAGAACATGTATTGTGTAAAACATTATAGCAAACAAGATCACATCTGCGGCTCTTACCAAATACAATTCTATGCTACTAGATTCTTGTAATGTCATAAATGAACCACTGGAAATGTTTCTGGTGCTTTAGCAGACAGCAATGCAAGACACATAATACAGTCTGACAAGCTTTTAACAATATCAATGAACCCTCCCCTCACCTCGTATAAACGCCTTCTTTGTAGTGCCTAAAATCAGCTGTGACCTGGTACCCAAAACTGACAGGGTTGAGTCTGGCCACAGCATCAACCATTCCCTTCTCATCATACTGGGCAAACAAAGACAAATGGAGCATTATGAAAAAAGCTAATGTAGATGTTCAGGTAGAACTAAGTACTGATGTTAACTATAGCAAACAATCTAGGCAAAAAGGCCTATTGTAACATCTCAATTAAATTAGCACAATTACGTTTTTATAATTATTCTAGCTATAACATTAGAACACCCGTCACCATTTGTATACATACAGTACATATACTGTATGTACTGTACAGCACACTTACACTTGTAATGTTAACAACATCTTTGACAAAAGCAGCTGCCAGCTCCGGCTTGAAATGACAAGTGTATTGCTGCAACACGGAGAAAAATAAATTGAGTGTGGAAGAAACCACAACAGAACTTTTATTTTACTCCATTCAAAAACATACATAACCCTTATAGGGATAGTCATCCTCTGTCAAGACCCCGTGGTTGTATTTAATGTACTCAAAAGCTTGGCTCGGTAGCCCTCTGAGAAAGAAAGATAAAGCAATTATCTTCACAGTAGCTTTTCCACTGGCTCAAGTCTATAATACTGTCGAAATTATTATCATTATAATAACAGTACTAACCCCAAGCAGCCATAATTGTTGAAGTCTTGGGCACAATCAATCAGTTGTTGTTCGGACTGAAACATAGGTGTAACAACACACGTAACATACTTCATTGTCCCTCGTAGAAGGATAAAATGCTTCTTTAATTTTTTCCAAAAAATACAAATTAAGTTATTTTCTACTTGTTTCCTACAAGTTAGAAGCACAAATGTTTGTGTCAAGATAATGAGGCAGTGATTTCAATATTGTGAAAAACAAAGTGACTAAACTGATGAGTTTGTGAGACAGCTCTCACCAGAAGTAACAGCTTCCCGGTAGAGATAGCAGTGACAGACTCTACACAGCCAGTGGTAGAGAAGGCCCAGCAGCTGCCACAGAGCCCCTCAAGATCAGAAACATAACATCAGCACCTCAGCTACGCTATTTGCACCACTACACTTCCTTACTGTAAGTGTAGTGGTGCAAAACATATTTATATGTGTGTATGTATATATATATATATATGTATGTAAATGTGTGTATGTATGTGTATATATATATGTATGTAAATGTGTGTATGTATGTGTATATATATATGTATGTAAATGTGTGTATGTATGTATGTTTATATATATATATTAGTTATATTTTATAATTAAATACATGGCATGCATGAATAAGAATTCCATGTGGAAAAGAGTAACTTGACAGAGTGAAATCCAGGAATGTTTATATGTACAGAATTTTGTACAAAGCAATGTAGTGTTTATTATTTATTAATCTTAAGTAACAGTTTGTGTATATATATATATATGATACCTGGATACCTGGTTCTTTACAGGAGTCACAAAGTTTCCTTTCTTTCGCCAGTCCACTGAGTCGGGATACGGTCCACTGCTGCTAAGATGGCTTCCTTTAGTAACTGAGCAGTTCTGTGGATCATAATCATGTAATTACAAGCAACTATCTCCACCTGGAAAGGAAGGTCAGGTGGAGTCTGACTAATAATTATACTTCTGTGGTATCACTTAATATGGTTGCTCAATTTAGACAATACACTGTGCAACTTAACATTCCAGCATGCCATTTAGCTAATGCATGTTTCATGGCATTTACAATTGTTATTGTATTATTGCATTCATCCATATCTACTTTGCCTGACAAGTTGATATTACAACTTCATGAATATAGTTTATCTAAGACTAATATTCTTTGTTTAAGAAAAACAATAATTTTCAGATTCACGTTATTGTGCCACCTAATCGTGAATGTATAATAATACCCTACCTGAGGCTTTGTCAAAAGGAAGAATTTTCTGAATTCTTCAAATGTCATATCTGAGAATTGATTCAGTCCCACTGGGAGAAAATGCGCAATACTTTATTTTATATGCTATAGTGTTTTCTCGTGTAAGACTAAAATACATTCAGAAATAGCATTACTTCTGAATGAGTGATTTCCAGCATTGTGATCACGTATTCTCCTATTATTTTCTGTGAATATCTGCAGCCGGCTGTAGTACTCTTCAAGTTCATAGTTTTTGCTGTGCTGAAAGTCAAGTTAGTAAAGTGCGTTTAAAAAAAAAAAAAGTAATGTGTTATATGAAAAACATTTAGCGACAGTAATGTGTTCACAAACCTGTGACACCCATTCTTTAAACGTATTCTCTTCTGATGGGACACAATAGAATTGAAAAAGAATAGTTACAAATGCCAGTTTTATAGGCTACTTTGTCAAGCGAGTTAAATTCCGAATTGCCGATTAATTTAATTCAATTATAAAGACATATAGCCTACAGTAAGTACTACAGCATCAACAAGTAATTCAACTTATTAACGTGCTTACCTTCTATCAGCATCAACGGTGTTAAATTTACAAAGCCAAGGGCAGTCCACATAAAACAAATAACAGCATAGAGCGCCATATTTCCGCGTAGTGTTCAAGCCATATAACTATATAAGAACGGTTCAAGTGCGTCACATGACTACGTCTTTCTCCATGCAAACTACTGTATGATGTAGGCTACAGTAGAAAAATGACACTGATCCCCGCAATACCGTTTACCTGAAAATAAGTAAATAAAGGACACACACGAAGACATATGTCCCCCTGAGAAAGAATAGATGTATTAACAAGAGGTAATCAGGATAGAATACAGTTTTATACAAAACTGGAAATACTTCTCAAGCGGTTGAAATAGACTGAAAGATAATTCTCATACTACTGGGTATTGCTCACTGCAAACATTTGATGTGTCTGTTTAGGTTATTCATGTGCATGGGTGGGATTTCAATAAAGTAACACCTAACTGCTCTAGATAAAGATTTGTTTTAAACACATGGAAGTGGTACATGCCTGCCACTTAAGCTTTAGGTGTGTGTTTTCTATACAAAGCTTGTAAAAAATACATATAAATATTTCAAGAATAAGCACAATATTACTACTGTATAGTCCTGTTAAAACATCAGAATAGACAGGATTCAGCATGTTACACGTATAAGTTGATTTCAATATTTGTGTTATATTAGCATATACAGAAAAGGTATTACAGAGTCATAAAGATGTCATAAAGATGACACATTTCAAGGGATATGCTTAGCACACATTACACATTAGGAAATGCATCGGACTGCCTGTACACAATATTGTACACAGCAAATATCTCTGTTGCATTGGCAAAGTGTAGATCAAAATAGTTTACATACTTTATATATATATATTTATACTGTGTATATGCTAACCCATGTAATGATTAAGGCAAAAACCATATATGCACTGGCCAAAGAGGACAAATCATGAAAACAATACTTTTACTGTCTGAGTATCGAAGCTGGGAATTGAACTTCCTGAAATGTTAATATTGGTTACTTTTGCTACATACGTTGCCCGGTGCTTATTTACACATCATGTTGCCCGTGGGATTTACCTTAAGAGACAGGTGAAGCAGTGAAATCTCGAATGGGAAGGTGTCCCAAATCATTCTGATATCAACAGCTGATGTTGGGCTAGTTTAATTGCAAAGCTTGCCTGTGTCTAGTCAGTAACATATTTTACAGTATCACGTTAACCCTGGACAGATTCCGTTCATATTTTTCTGCATTCACTGCATCTGGTCGTTCATTAAGTTACTTTTTAGAGCTGGTCTTCGCTTAAAATATTGTTGTTTAGTTTGGAGGTATACATTTTGGAAAGAGTAGATGCACACAAATGCGGAACTGATTTATTCCAGGAAACCTACACTACCACAGCCATCTGCTGTTTACTGCCAAATGTCTTGGTCGAAAAGGGGAAGTTAATAATTATGTCTATACATTATTGTACATTTGTTATATGTGACCTATGACCGTGCTACACCTTCCCATAATATATACCTATTTATTCTGTGTTTTACTTCATCATAAAATTATAAGACAATCAATAACATAGAAATAAAAATATCTCTGGGCTTCTACTCAATCTCTAATAACAATTATACACAGCAAGTCCATTGGGGAGCACATACAGTATTGGAAGGGCACAGCCTAATTACTTGTGTCTAATGCAAACAGTATTTTATGTACACTATGACAAATAGTTTCTGTACACTCCTTAGGGTTGAGAAAGGGGATGGGTGGAGGAGAAGGAGGGAGAGAGGGAGAGAGAAAGATCTTCAGGATGATGTCTTGGGTTCAATTCGTAGAGATGCCTCATACAGACTCTCTTCATCCAGCACTGAACTGCTATCTAGCAAATAATTTGCTGCCTGGTCATAAAGGAAAATAAATAAAAAACTGCTGAAGGCACATGCTTCCAAGGTTAGAAATGCACTACTCAAAACTTGGAGTGCAACAAATTATGAGACATGCTTGGATATGGACATATCATTTTTAACAAAGTATTAGATTGAATCATGTATTATTAATGCGTTATGAATGCCCAATGCTTTAGCCTTGCTTGATAACAATAACATTGATTAATTACATTGAAATAAGTCATCCAGACATTGGGGCAAATATGTGGCAAATAAGTGTAAAGTTAATTAGTAGAAAAGTTAATTCAACACACCTTTGGCTGGTGATCAATCTTGTAAGCCGTTTGCTGAAACTGACGTATTTCTCTGATAATGTGGGATATCTGGATATAAATGGTTTATCAAATCAGTAACTATGGATAACAGAAGCAGTCATAAATTATATACAAATCATCTATATATATATCTATATATATATATATATATATATATATATCTATATATATCTATATATATATATTATGTCTCTCAGTTTAAAAAGATAATATTCTAGTAAAATAATTAAATGGAAAACAGAAAAGACTTACTTATAGAATTATAAACAAAATTAATATATATTGTATATATGAATAAATAAGAATCTAGCACACCAACTAAGCATTTATAAAACACACACACACACACACACACACAGTGTTTCGCACCATTCTCATCTTGGAGAAGTTGACCAGGTTGTCTTCGGTGTAATTAGGCGTCCCCTCCTCTATGAATGCCAGGTCAGTGAGGTACATCCCCAGGTATGGGACACATGGAGGGTCACAGCTGAGGATGACGCGTACAGATTAAACAGACGGGGAATTAATAGGCAGAACCGACTCCCTCACACACACACAGGTCTCCTCACACAAACTCGTTGCATTGGGTTATATACTTACTTCTTCAAGGCCTCTCTGAGGTTCTTGAATCTTCCCTCGGAGGACACTAACTTCTGTAACTTGTCAATCACCGTCTTGGTCTAACAAACCGATGTATGCAAGGTCGTCATTATTACCGGTGGTCATTTCAAACATTATTTTTATTTTTATATATATATATTATATATTTTAATAAAAATGTATCATATTTGTATGTAAATAGATTAAATTATATATATA
>JAODLL010012541.1:0-29134 GCA_026546735.1 Forbesichthys agassizii | reverse complement strand
TAAATAAAAACACACACATATATATATATATATATATATATATATATATGTGTGTGTGTTTTTATTTTTATTTTTTAGATATAAACATTTGCAAATGTGTATATTGGAGAGCTAAGTAATGTTTATCGCTGCAGGTCTTACAGGGTCTTACACACAATTGCATACACATTAACACACATAAGTACATATACAGTACAGTACAATTGCAAGAATCCAAATATACACACATGCAGACACATGTTCATATGCAGACACTGACACCTACCCACGCACCATATATGTGTCGTAATGAGGCCATTACAACATGTCAGAGCCATAAAACAGGCCTATGTCAAGTTCTCACCTGGCTGGTATATAAGAAGAAGAATAAATTTAAGCAGACAGCAGCTACACTTAACACTGCCCTATCCTGACAAAACCTCACACTGACATTAAGTTGAACTGAACCAGTTTAGCATTGCAATGTGTGTGTGTGTGTGTGTGTGTGTGTGTGTGTGCGCGTGTGCGTGTGCGTGTGCGTGTGTGTAAATTGGTAGTTCACATGCAAGCAGTTGGTCAACATACTGTATGTTCCGCAGCGTGTGCACTGGACTGACTTCTGAACATAAAAAGTGAGGCAGTATAGTGAAAATCTAAATAATCTTTTGGATGAAATGTGAACACTTTTGAGAGTTCAATAATTTCCTCAAATTATAATACTATACTATACTAATAATACTATTTACTGTATTTATATAATATATAATACTATAGGCCATATTTTTATTTGATACTACAATGAAAAGCATTCAATAAATATACAGTAAACAAAAAACATTTGGGGATAGGAACAGCTGATAACATAATTTTAAAGCTACAATCGCAAACCATTTCACAAAAAACTGTTTCTATTTAGTTCAACCTAGCTGTTCAGAAAATATTGTATGTTTTCATTCTACAATTAATGTATAGACATATACTGTAGCTGTGGTTGGTCCACACGAGAGGCAACTCTAAATAAATATAGGGTCTATTTGAAAAGGTATTATTGTACCATGTGCTCTCACCTGTTTGGAATACAGAGTATGATCACAGAAAAAGGCAATGGGTAATAGACCACTGGTCTAAGCCTTAACATGCCCAACATGATCTACTAATGTGTAGGCATCCTTCAGGAACACGGGCTTTACTTGTAATTGTCACGGCTTTAGAAAAAGGTGTTTGTGCTACAACACCTACATCCCACTTTGATGCAGAAGCATTCCTTTGTACAACTTTAGAATGCATATGTCGTCTGAACCGTTCAAAAGATGACAGCTTTATCATTTCTAGAAACAGAAAATAATCATGCATGTTTTGACTCAAAAAAACGCAAAAGAAACTATTGTAGAGGAGAGAGAAAGGGCCTGTTGAACCAGAGAAGTAGCACTAGTCATGATCTCCATTTAATGATCATTATAATTGTGATCATTAATTATAGTTGTCGGGTGCCAAAGCATGCCAGCATACTCATAAACACTAGTATAGAACTGTACCGATAGTATTTTTAGATGCCATAGACGCTCACATTAATGACTTGATGAAAACCAAACTAGCAACCACATGCAGACCCAGTGGCAAGGCACTTATCCGGAGTTTCAAACGTGGATCTGAAAGGACCCGAGGGCCCACAAGATGTTCTCTCTCTTTTTCTCCCTGCATGGTGTTCCTTCTTCCTTGATATCCCAGCATCATTAGACCAGCTTGCAGTTGTCATGCCCTCTGGATAGTTTGTTCTGTCCACCTGTCTGACCTGACCTACCTCTCTCTGTCTGTCTTTCTGTCTGTCTGTCTGTCTGCCTGCCTGCCTGTTCCTCTCTCCATGCTTGCCTTTGAAGCGGAGACCTCATTCGACCTTGACAAAGCTGAACAATGGCCAACACCGGTAATCCCACCATAAGAAGCAGCCTGGTCCTCTGTTCATTCGTGTTTTGCTGCATGCCATATTGTGTCTCTGTGTCACCACCATCCCCCAATTAGACACAGAGAGCAGCCATCAAAACCTATCATGCTGACATTGTGGCCACCACCAGCACGATGCATGCTATTCCTTTTGTGCTCTTCCTGCGTGAGTCAGTGCCGCATTGTGGCACTTTTAACAAGTGGCTCATATAGCCGCCACTGCAACCGCCATTCAGTGTGTTGAAATATATGTCCTGTTTCAAATGGATGTCTGTTTAAGAACCATGTAAATGGTGTTTACTGTCATTTCCTCCTACCGCTGATGTAAATAGAGGGATTTTCCATTTATGATACTTTTTACGTGTATATATGTGTACAGTATATTTCCAGTACACCTCTGTTAAGACATAGTTATGTGTATAAAAACTGTAACATTGTCCTGTAATCCTCTCCTGAAATGAAGGTCCAGCATGTTTACACTGACTGTAAACTTGAATAATGCATGCATTTCAAGAGCAATAGCAAATAACAAAATTTAGAATTTGTATTATTCCATTGCTTGTGGCACTGGCTAACGATTTACAAATGATTAATACATTATTCATAATGTATTTGTTAGGAGGGGCTTTGAAATGTACAATTAAATATCTTAGCACTTTTCTCACATATTTTATATGCAAACATAAAAATAATTAAATATGTTCACCAATTTCTTGAAATAACCTGCAAAGCGTGAGTAACACATTGAGTGAGTAACACATTTTTTTCTCACCAGGCTTGGCATCCCTATTTACCTTGATGGCACACAGGCATATGAGAGAAGAAGGAGAATCTCCCAGCAGAGGTAGGTTGTGACTCATTGACCTTGTGCAGGCACATAACATGTGTCTGAGTCACCATAGGACTACACCCTTCCACACACCCACATGTCACCTGACAAGTTCTCACACGCACGCACGCACGCGCATTATTTTGTTTCATCCGTTTGCACCTAATTTTATACTTATTTATTTTGTTTGCACGGAACACCCATTTCCTTTCTTGCTAGGGGAGGGAGAAATTAAAGGTGGGACGATGTGATCAATGTGTTCATACTTGCACGCTGCATGTTACAGTAATTTAGGTGTTTTATGACACTTGTCTAGTTCACCGTGTGAGAGAAAACCAATGAGTGATCACAGGCAACTACTCAGTTGCATAGAGTTTAGCTAGTTTCCTTGAGCGTTTAATTAAGGCCATTGTTATGGGAAAAGTGACACCTCTTTTTGATTGGTTCTTCTGACAACAAATAGGCCTGTGCAGCATACTATAGAGTACCTCCAGACACCTCAATACCAAGTATCTAATTGGCCATAGTAACAGCACCTGCATCCTTTGGGGGGGGTCCTTGTAATACAAATGTAAATTAAGGCACAATTTGAAACGGACCATGCTTTTCCCATCACAGTACACAACATACTGAGACACTGTCCACGCATCAGCTCCTGTATTCTTTGGAAACTGCTTTTTCTATCATTTTCAATCAGATTTGCGACAGCATTTTGAGATCTCACCTGTGTCCACATGCAATAACAAGTGGAAACACTGCCAGGCCAGTAAGTGGCGGTGTAACTTTGCAAGTCAAATATACACCACAGAAGAATACCACATGCCTGCATAGTGCGCACAAAGGCTGTCAAACTAGAACAAGAACAAGAACCAGATAAATAGGGAGGTGCAGGTCATGTCGTTATCGTTTTCACAAAGCTTTTTGACTAAGCTTGTCCACGTGACAATGTACATGTTACATTTTCTAAAAACTCCTAGATCAGAGAAAAATGGTTGAAATTGATTTTTAAATAGGGGACAGGCTCTAGTAGTCTGGGTGTTTTTCAAACCCCGGTGTTGACCTACCTGTAAGCATCCTTCAGAAAGATGCCTAACCCCCTAACTTCTCCCGGTGGTTAGTATCACATTTCATGGCAGCAATCACCATCGGTGTGTGAATGAACGGATGAATGTGAGGCCAAATATTGTAAAGCTATATATAAATACAGTCCATTTGCCATTTTTATATAGGATAAAATACATCATTTTATATAAAAACTTTATTGTTAGAGAAAGGCCTACACGTTGTAGTATTTGTACCCTATCATTTAGATAAATAACGTGTGTTTTATATTTTTTTATTGATTTACATAGGATGGCTTCTTGTTTTAGTAGTTCAGTGTTATTGTTATCATTGTTATCATTGTTCTAGAATAAGTATGCCCTCTCCCAACAGCTCTATTACCACAGCAGCCCCTTTTGAATTGTTCTTTCCACTGTCAGGAAAATGGTCTGGCATAATTGCAGAAGCTATACATATAATTTACATTGAAAATAAAATTAAACTACATTGAAAACAATTTCAGCTTTGGAAAAAAAAAATCATCAATATTTAATTATAAATAATATATTAATACCCACATATTAATCTTGGTGTCACCTGACCTAACTAAAGCAATAAGTTAGCATACAAAGCCATTATGAATAGGCCATCGTGTCATATTCTATGTACAATACTTGCTGATTAATGACATGGTTAGGAGATTTCCCTGATGCTTTGAACATAACCAAGGCAGGTCCTTTATATAAATGTTGAATTCCCTCAAGAATATGGGTTTGGAACAGACTCCTCACAAAGTTACTGCTACTGCTAAATGGTACACACACATCTGCATAGGCAGAGGGCAACACAGGCATTCACCAATACACTGGAATAGACGCTAAAACAGAAACAATATGTGCACATAATATGAACAACAGTTGCACTCCCGTGACGTTGAGGCTGCGCTACTCTGAACCACACTTTCCACGCGGTCGACATGCAGTTCCAGTAAGCGGCTGGCATAGTGCTCTCTTTTCCACAGAAGAAACAAAGTGGCGAGAGGGCTTAAAGCTATATGTGAATAAGTGGGCTTTACTTTTTAATACCCCAGTGAATGACACAGCTGATCATTTGTCTCAAGTCTCCAGTTTTCACTGACAGTGGTGTTCCAAAATAATCAGACAGGCTTTTAAAGTGACAAGTGCATTCTGAGGTCCCTTGTAAAAGACCTTTTGCACACGTGGAAGTGTAATGCAGCATTTGGAGCGATGCAGCAATACTGTAGCCAAAGGGCAACTTCTAAATATGCCACACAAAATGACTATTTATTAAATGAGTGCCAGTCTGTAGAAATGAAATATCTACTATTAAAAGAGCATCTGGAGATAGAAAAATGTGGGTTTGGACATACTATGTACTGTATATTATTATGAATTGTGTTGCCCTGTTACTACTGCAAGACCCAACCCCTTAATCCCACACAAGATGGAAGGCGCCTGAGCCTAATTTTTCCTCTGCTCCAGTCTCATTACAGTAACTACCAGCAGTTACTTACTGGTAAAATAATCCTGACCTGAGTTCGTATTATATACAAGCCAGCCTCTATTGTAACCATTATGTCCAGTTCAGTTGCAGTAAATGAGTGCACACAGATTGTTTAATAACTGATAATGAATAAGAGAGGTCATAGGCTTTGAAAACATTTTATTTCAGAGAGATGTATAAAGGTGCAATGCTGACATGACATACTTGCATTAGATGTTATTTAATTGTTGTTGTTTTGTTTTGTGGTGTAGGGGTGGGGGGAGCCGGAAAAACACTGATGTGCATAACGTGACAGCTACTGTATAGTGTGTTTTATTTTCCGCTCTCTCTTTAAAACAGAAATACAAAGGTGCTCTGTAGCACTAACATTATGTTGTTGTCAGAAGCAATGTTACCATATAAAGCAGGGTTACAATTTGGGGCTGGGGTCTGCCATGTCTCTCATCTACTGTATTACCATATAATGAGCCTTGACTAGAGAGGTGCTTAACTGAGATCTGGCATGCATACTACGTGATAAACATTAAACATTTAACCTGAGTTGTAAGGTGGATAGGTGCTTGGCCCACCCACTGTGAGAATTATTTATTATATACAGTATAAGACACAACACACAACAGACAACACCACAGACAACAGATTGTAGCATTAAATGAACATTTCAAGACGAGATCACTGTTAACAATGTTTATTCTACGAATATTAATAATAATATTCTGGTGATGCAAATTGTATTTGCTTTCATCGATCAGCTCTGCAAAAATCCTTTAAGTAACAGTATATATTACTTAAATATTAATATATACTAACTAATATACATAATCATTACTAAATGTTTAATGTATTGACCTCTATGTAAAACCAATGACTGAGAACAATGAAGGTTAATGGAAACATTATGGAAAAGTCAATAAAAATACAACTGTAGATACATTTAAGAAAAAAAATGTCAAGTACTCTGAATAAAAACATATGCGACATTTCGTTGACATTGAGCGTTTAGGAGCATAGTGATGTTTGTTATTACCAAATAAAATGCATGCTGTCAATGTTATTATTATTAATAACCTCACACTGTACATGACACACCAGGGACTATTATTACAATAACATTGCTGCCAGAGACAAACACACCCACCAGACGCATTGTTCGCCTGTCTGTCAGCTAACCGGCATGGGATTTAGCATAATAGACTTTTCTACTGTGGCTATGACGGACAGGCTTGCTCTTTGCTTCAGTAGCTCTCCATGGTGTGCAAGGTGCTGTCAGGGTAAATTAGAACATGTTAAGGTCTGGAAATAGCATGCGCATACCTGATACGAGGTTGTGTGCGCTCAGAGGCAGCCTGGTTCTGGAGTGCCTTACAGATCTTATTATGTGATCTCTACTCTTTTGTGATGTTATCAGCACTGAAGATTGAGTCACTAAGGCACCCACTATAAAGAATGCTTCAGTAACACAGACTGGCTGAATATTCAGAAACATGCGACCATGGGGCATTATTGGCACTGAAGCAAAGATAGGTGAAAACTACTATTGTGAGCAGCACCTACAGTATTTGTTCCCCTTTGACCTCATACACAGCTTTGAAACTCTGCACCTATTATTCTGCTTCGCTATGTTGAGCTTCACCTCCTTCAGGGTGGACACACACGTAAACCCCAGATGGCCAATTCCACTCCGCAAATTCGGCTTTCTGTTTTTTCACTTTCACTTACACCGCATTTTTAAAAAGAAATGTATGGACGGCAACCTCGGCACCTAATTAGCCCATGCAATCTTGTAGTGCACTCTTCCCTAACTCTGGGTTTGGCTCCCTGTCTGTTTCTGGAAGCTTCCATCCTTCTCCCCTCGCTTGATCTCCATTCCAAACCACACAGTGATGACTCACAGGGATATGAGCTGAAGGCAGAGAAATACAGAGGCGCGGTGAACAACGTGAGGCGGGAGAGAGACGTGGCCCGACTAAGATGGCTTGCGGGCGCTGAAGGCCGGTACAATTCCCTGGAATAACAAACGAATGTCAGTATGGCGAGCGCAGGCGGTGGTCCCTGCTGTAAGCCCTTTCATACGAGCTTGGGTGGGGGGTGAAACGATGAATTTCATTAGAATGCTTTGGGAAAACATTTAGTATTTGTAGCGAGTGTCTCCAGACAATAGCAATAGCAAAAAAAAAAGTGTTTCAACCAAGTATTTGATTGTATTACTCTAGCCAATACAATAAACAGAGCAAACAAATGTCATGAAAAAATACACTAGGCTATATATTGTAAATATATTAAAAATATTAATTTAAATGTGATTAAAATTAATCTAATTTCTCATATCATCTGATAAAGAAAATGAACACAACCACTGTAAGAGGAAATGACCGCTAGGCAGACATGAGGAAGAGAAGGAATGGAAGAACTGTAAACACGCAAAAATGAAGTCATAGTAAACAATATGTTCCTGGACTTAAGCTTACCTCTTAATTTAATTTAGTTCAGTCATGTATAACAGGCTGTCAGAAAGTTCCATTTTGGCATACACATAGAAAAGGACTTGTTTCTTTGTTTCATACAAATAAATGCATGGTGGGCAAACGCAGACGAATCCCGGTGCATTGTGTAAAATATGCTTTACCTTTTGCCTATTTCTTTGCTCCTCCTGAACAGGTTATGTCTACTGTCTAACTGTTATTTGAGAACAAGAGCTGTTGCTCAGCTGGTCAAACATGTCTTTGTGAAGACCCTGTCAAAACCTGGTAGTATTAATGTGAGTAATGATGTAAAAATGAGGTGTTAACAAGTGACTTGAATTAAACATGGCACACCCTGCAACGGTTACACACTTAACAATATAACAGATGCTAATGTTGAATCACGTTCTTGTATCAGCTTGAATTAGACCATGTACTGCAATGATCAGATTTGAAAGAACCACAAGAAATGGCAACTGTGACAGATTAAGTTATTTATTGTTGTAAATTAGCTTTGGTTAGGTGTAACAGACAACCAACCAATAATCAATCAAATAAAGACAAATCACACACACTTTGATTCCCGTATGAGACGCTTGGGAAAACATCATTTTATAGACCCACATCCTTTGCAAAATGATCTAAATGATGGAGATATTATGGTGAAAATGCATTATTCATACATTCATTCTTAGAATAAATAAAGTGAAAATCTAATTTGATTTATTTGATTTTTAATGTGCCTTGATGGTCATTTTCTGTTGTACATCTGTTACAGTAAACCAATAGTCAACCTTCTGATATTTGACAGTGTGTCAGGTTCAGCTTTGATTCCAGAAAAAAATAAGAAGTTGTCCTGTTCATGTTTGGCTCTATTTATCTGACTTTCCAGCCTCCTGAACTCATATTTCTTTGCTACCTCTTCGTGTGCCTCTATATTAATGCAACAAGTAATGGGGTCGAGCGAGGTAGCCAGTAACTTTGAACAGAGTAGAAAGGATGTATGCCTCACGCATGTACGTCTGGTGTAACACTGTGTGTGTGTAAACCATCTGGTTGCCATCAGCCAAAGATATTGGCTTCCTGACAGTTAGGGCCAGCTGGCTCAGTGGACAACAAGACAGACCGACTAGACCAGAGGCAGTCTGAGGGAAGCATTGTGGGTAACTGGTGCTCAGCAGCACATTAGAAAATATATACATTTGTAGAAATATAGAGTATAAAACATTTTGTTTTATAAAGAAGGTTGGTGTCAGTTATCCAGGCTATGTATTTCATATTACTGTGATATTCTAATATTCTAATATATTATTCTGAAATATGTATTTATAATGATTTACTTTGGGAGTTAACGGCACAATTAATGACCTTTGTTACTCATTGTAAATGTTCCTATTTGACATTTTTAGGGGTGATGCGACCAGGATAATTAAAAACATGCAGGTGAAAAGGTGGACTCTAAACCTCTTGTACTAAGTCACTGTAAGTGATATTTGACATTCATTCAATTGTTCGCTTTGCAGAACATATTTAACAGTTCTACAGTATTTACAATGTGCCAGTACAGCACCATTCTGTCTATTACTTTATATAGTTTGACCTTTGCAAACCTTTCAAATGCTAGTTAATCCTCACACTATGTTTATGATTATGGTTACTTACATTTTATTTTATTTTATTTTATTCCATAGTTGAACATGGGCAATTGTCCAAAGACAGCAGCTGCCTGTGTGAGCGACATGGTGCTTTATTGTTTTGACCAACTTCTGCCAGGCCAAACTACAGTAGATCAGGCCTCTGTATTGTTCCCACGCTTACACATCCAAGCACTGGGGCAACATAACACAAGCCAAAACATGAGCAGTCATGTCACCAGTCAGTGCTTACAGTACATTTAAAAACGATGTATATGCATGCAAAACATATCAGATCATATGTAGAGTCTAGATCATCTCATAACACATGACCCTGATATTAAAATAGTAAAACATAATGCCATACAAAAGTATCTAGTGTATTATTATACTGCAGTGTGTTTCTGTTTTACAAATTGTGTCTCCCATAGTGTCCAAGCTTCTGGTACATGTTCAGTCCTAGGGCATGAGGACTCCTCTGATATGGCTCCCACTTGCTCTATTTCTATATTTTAATGTGTAACAAATGGTAGGATTAGCTTATTATTTTACCACAAATGCCGGCCCCATTTGATTTGTACCCAAAGCCATCAAACAACGTATAGAATGCGAATAGAATAGAATAAGTATAGCAGATAAAAACGATGCTGTAATACCAACGTAAATAACAATCACAGTCACTGTTGCTGTTGCTGTTTGAATTAAATGCGTAAAATAAACTGTAATAAATTAATAGAAAATCGACAAGCTTGATATGTATCCTGTGGTCAGAAGCTAGTGGTGTTTAACATCAACCTTATGAAAGGTCAGCACACAGTATTTGACTCCTCTGTATTACTGTAATTTTCCAAAATGGCCGTGACATTTTCCACGATCATGTATTGTGTCTTAAGAATCAAGCCTTCGTGCCCTGGAGGTCTGAGGGTTGTGACTCATGCTCAAAGCCTTTACGCCTGTGACACGGAGAAAGGAAATCAGAGCCAGATGCCAACAGATATCCGCAAGCAAATGGCTCACGACAGACCTTTCCATATACTGTGTTTG
The DNA here is from genome assembly GCA_026546735.1 of Forbesichthys agassizii. Taxonomy (NCBI): domain Eukaryota; kingdom Metazoa; phylum Chordata; class Actinopteri; order Percopsiformes; family Amblyopsidae; genus Forbesichthys; species Forbesichthys agassizii. The sequence goes on along the minus strand of JAODLL010012541.1, from coordinate 18,680 downwards.
TGTGTGTGTGTGTGTGTGCTTGTCCAAATCAGCAACCCTCGCCACAGGATTCACGTGCATCTTGAATCTTTTTCCTGTGCAAATTTTACGTCATTGTCCTGTTTTGTTACATTCTTGAAACTTGAGAATGACAAAAACATCCAACAATATGTTAAAAGATAAGCATTTAGCATTTAAAGAAATCATTTATCTTAGGTATCTCTAAATATAATGGGTGTACCTGATTTTGGCAAGGATACCAGTGTTTTGGCTGTAACATATTTAGTCAAATATGTTTAAATGTATTGAAGATTCTGGCAAAGCAATTTGTTACCATTAAGAAATCATATTGGCAGTAAATCTCTCAAAACCATACACCAAACCATACACCAAATCTGGAATACATTAAAGTGTTCAAAGATTGCCAGCAATTTCATTTAATTTTACATTTACGTAGATTTTCCAAATATGTTCTTTCGTATATGAAAATAAAAATGCATCTGGCAAAGCAATCGCTCAATATTAGCTGTTAAGAGGCATCGCGTCTTAACTGGATCTGCTACAAATAAAGACTATTCTGTATATTTTAAGGAACCAGAGAAGTGGTTTTTAAAGCTTATACATGGGTTGTCAGACTAGGAAACAAATTAATCAATGTCCAACAACCTTTCCCTGATTTAAAGATGGGTAATATATTTTAGTGTATAACTTTTAATAATCATTTATTTGTATTAACATATATATCTGCTCTGCTCATAGCCTTAGTGGAATAGCATACCTTGGAATAGTCAATAGAATCTCTACCATTCTGTAGTACAGTGGAGATGAACACACTCAATCGCTGCTTACAGTATGTCTCAGAATGATGCATATTGTATCAGGCACTTCCCTCTGATTCACTGCCAAATGCTAAAAAGGATTACAATTTTTGCCCTTAAAGGGTGAATGTAAATATCCCAGTGTATACTGTATAATTTAGCTACAAAATTTACTGTAATTACGATACCAAAAACAATATTAAAAAGGTTGAATCCATTCTTATCATGACAGACTTGAGTATGAACAGCATTCCCGTTCACCTTATCATGTTTATTGGTTTGTTTGTCATACCATTACCATAGAGCAGGGGTAGGGAACCCTGGTCCTGGAGAGGCGCAGCCCTGCATGTTTTAGCTGTCTCCCTGCTCCAACACACCTGATTCTAATGAATGGGTCGTTATCAGGCTTCTTACACACACACACTTCTAACTTTGTTCATTAGAATCAGGTGTGTTGGAGCACGGAGACATCTAAAACATGCAGGGCTGCGGCTCTCCAGGACCAGGGTTCCCTACCCCTGCCATAGAGCAATAATACTGTACATCAAAGCCCCAACAAGTGATTTTTCAACAAATTTCTCTTAATACTGTTTATACAAGTATTACTCAGATCACAAGATGACAATCCACTTATAAGGACTAGTCACACTCACAAGGCTTGTTAAGGAAAATTATTTAATTACTTTGTCATTACTAAACGTACACTGATCCATCTGTCACCAGTAGTTATACAATGGGAGTATTCTGTAGCAGTCAGTGGTAAATAGTAGCTAATGTTGTTCCACTGACCCATACTATACTGCAGGACTTTAACACTTGAGTCTGACATGAACACACATGTGAATAATGTTGTTTTCTTTTAGCTCACATTCCATGTAGACCAGTGAGCACAAAAGACGGATCAGTACCAGGAATGGTAGAAGCACATTAGAATAGATTTATAGCAGGTACATGTAGGCATGCATATTGTTTAAATTTAAAATTGAATTAGAATAGCTTCAAGATCACCGGTGGAAAGTTAGCGGTACGGTAAAATTCAAGAAAATCTAAATATGTTGCTGCATCTTACAAGATAAGTGGTGCTTAACAAAGATTTCATGGCAGCAATATACACAATGTGATAATATGAGCGTTGTAAAGAAGATTTATTAACTTTATATTTATGCATACATTCGTGTAAAAGTGGCTGTAGATAAATAGATTATGTACAAATAATAAACAGATACTGATATTCAGAAAGAAACAAATTCTTGTGGGACTTCTTTTAAAATATTGTTTAATAACATATATCATGATTATGAAACATTACTTTATATTTAAAAATAAGATTGCATAATTGTATTAAAATAGAGCAACATTTGCAATATGCTAATAAGAAATCGCAGATCTATTTTATGATTTGATGAATTATGATCATCGCTGATTTTACATAGGAATATGTACCTCCCCATAATCAGAACCACTGCAAAGTGCTGTCTTCACTCAGCAGTGTTATCCAGTGTAGGACGTCTGTAGCACACTGGCCTCTGTTTAAGTGTTTCCATATTGTCAGCTGCCTTGAAGTCTTAACCATTTAGCCCACATTTTGACCTCTGCCTCGTCAATTCACATGCCATTAAGTGCGGGCAAAATGTAATGTGTTCTGGCATAAGAACACAGCTGAAATAAAACAATCCCAATTTTCCTGTAGGCCCATTATATAATACTTCCATGCTGTCTATGTACAGTATAGGCTACTGCTTGCGCAGGACTAAACAGTTTTTTATTATTGTGTGCTGCCAGTGTGCTGCCAGTCAAATGTTAGCAGTCAGACATTAACCACCTCATGTCATAATGCGGTGGCACACACACTTAACAATAAGCAGACATACCTATTCATCACTTTTGACTTCATGTAGTGTTTGTGTTAGGAAACATCGTCTCAAGCGTGCTGCAGTCTACTATACTACTGCTCCTCTCACCTCTTGCTAATCTATTAGATCAGATGCATAACATTAGCTCAGAACACAGGTGTTCAAATGTTTTGCATGTAAATCGAAGAGTCTAAAATCCAGTAAAATTACACAATAGTTTGGTAATCCCTGGACTATAGAGAGCAAGCTCTATACTTAATGAAATTGTATATATTATATCGGCACACATGAGCTAACATCGCATTAAGCCAAAATGTAGTGGTAGGCCTTGCAGGGAAGTTAAGAGGACAATGTGACCGCATATGCATGTGATCTCCCAGCTAGCCACCTACTTCCATATACAGTTACTCGCTTTGCTGTCAAAGAACTTCAAAGTGGGGACATCAGACCAGCACACATTCATTCTTAACCAGCAACAGGATGAATTGGAGCCACAAGGCTCTTTGCAAGCAGCCTGCATGCAGCATGTTGAAAGCTATTTCTCTCTATACACTGTTTTATGTTTACAGTTTCACTTCAGTAGGCCTATTCAAAGTGCAATGTATCTCCTAAAATGAAATAGAAATCATAATATTGCAGACGTTGTATAGGAGGTGTAATACTACACCCATACACTATATTTGTGTCACTATAAATTTAGTATGAACTCAGTGATGCTTTTAATGGAAAAATTACCAAAAAATGTACACAAATTATATGAAATAGCCTATGTATTTGGGAGATTATATCTGTTTTATGTAGAGAATTTGCTATTTTTAGCTACATTATGCAAGTTGATATGATTGACAAGACAAAAGTTTTTCACAGCAAATTGCTGTCTGCTACTCATCTGAAATCACTCATACGACTCTCAGACCATTTTCAACAACTGTGCAGCTACCATGGCCGCATTGTTTTGTTTAAAGGTTTGTTAAAAGGTTTGTTTGAAGGTTTCATCATAAAATACATTTTCTTTTTTCAATTGTGTGGCCAGTTAGGCTATTATGTTAGGCAAGCCATGGTTGTCTGAAAGGACCCGAAAGGGCCTGACTCTTTTTGAAATATGTCTAACATCAATTAACCAAACTTCCTCTCTTTAATAAATGTCATTCAGGTTTGGACCCTTGGTATTTGTGAATTGTTGGACCAATCGTCACTGACCTATCCCACTCTCCGATACAGCCAATCAAGTTAGGTGTTAAAATAAATACCATCTGAAACAAAATGTTCAGCATGTTGGAAATTAGCATGATATGATAGATTGACCTTTGCAAAACATATGGAAAAACATCAGTGAAGCGCTAATTTACTGAATTTACTGACCAAATGTGGTGCTTGAGCAAATATTACAATATTTAATGAAACAGTTGCACATCTGCATATTTGATTCACGAACAATCCCTGCAATTATTAACACACCTGGTTTGCAGATACTCCTTCTGACTCATGTAATATAATAACCGTGCCATGCTCTATACAATATCTAAGTTAGCACTGCTTAATCAGCCCGATCATGAAAACAAATAGTAACGCTTCAAATAACATCAACATAACTTTTATACGGTGTAGGGATGGGGTAATAAAACAAATCCCACTTGTTATAAATGTATAATCTAGATAGTAAGACTTTCTGAAAGGGGTTTCCGGGGTTAAAAGGATTTACAATGTTGCTAGGACTGCAAACAGTGACAGAATGTAATACAGTACAGTTGTGTATAATTGCCAGCATCATGGATGATAATGATCTCTAGCAAGTGATGATCGCCTTCAGCTCATGCCATGTGACCAAATCACAGCCTTAACATATCCCTCTCATGTTCTCTTAAACCGAGATATTATCCTAATTTCATTTCTGAAAAATGTAAATGTAGTATGTATGTAAAAGTTTTCTGCATGATAACAGAGGTGTTGGATTCAACCAGTTTTTTTCTTTTTTGCTGTTTTGAGGACAGAGCATTTATGTTAAGGACAAAAAACCGAAAAGATATCCCAAAAAACAGGCAAAAGTATGCTGAAAAGGTGGGCATTGCAACACTAGAGGCTGCAGTAGTTGTACTGTGTGTGAAGGACAAACAGTAAGAGAGGAAGAGATGGTCCCTCTTCCTCTCTCTCATGTAAAGCATGACATTTGGAACAAAGAGGCCAGTTATATGAGTAGTCCTTTCTAGGACAGACAGACAGACTGACAGACAGTCCAAATACTGCCGCCCCGCCTAATCAACCACCCACATAGGGTGGGGTCACTCCAGCATGACTCATTCATACACAGAGAGAGCACACACACACACGCGCGCACAGTATATTCACTAAATACAGTAAGCACATGAAATCTTCTCACACACTTCTGTGAGAACCACGGACCTCCTCACACGTAAATGCACAACCACACACAGGTACGAACGCAGTGAAATAACAACATAAATATCTTACACATGCTCCCTGTGTGTTATGGCCTAAATTTTCTCCGGTGTGTGTGCTGTGCCCACGGACAATGGCACACAGGTGAAAGTGTTCCCGGAGGGTCTGCCTGTTTGGTCGCTACGCTGTCACTGCTACTATGTGCGTAGGCAGTCTTTGTTTTCACTTGCTGCCGGGGCAGTCGTTTGATAGTTTGTTTCTGGAGCCCTCCGTTCTCACTCAGCTTTTCATATGGGTTCTTAGAAAGAGTTGTCAATATTTCACTGTTGGGTGAATGTCAGTAAACAATACAAGCCAGACTAATAAATTGTTTTTATTGCCACTTGTGTGGCTCCAGAATCACTGGTGGTAATTTTACTGAACTACTGGCTTTGTGTCATATCTGTAAAATAATCCCACTATAAAATGTAAAAAGGATATGTAGAATATCATACATTTCCGAACAGTGTTAATTTGATATCTTGATTGAGCTGACTGTTACCTAGCAACATAACATTTGCCTGTAAATAGAAACTAATGGGCAATCTTGGCTATTGCCCATACACTACAAATGGTTTCAATGACATTTTTGTGAATGATTAGTCTTTCTGTGGAAGTGATGCAGTGAATAAATAAAGTATTTTTACTTAAACGTTAACGCCCCCACAAACACAGTGATGATGCGTTTCACGAGTTTAACACAAGTATAATTAACACACCATAGAAAGTACACTTTAGGAGTAACCAGCATATATAATCCATAAAACTGGTATGCTTATAACAAATTCAGCATCCCAAACATGACACTGACACATGCAAACTCAATAGATAATAATGGTCACTATGATACACATGTAATCAAATGAAGTCAAGAAAGCGGCGGAGGTATTGAGAATGGGCTTGCACATGTTGGGTTAACCTAGAGCAGATGTGAGCGTACTGTCGGATTACCACATTACAGCAAGGATGGTATACCCACTCAGACAGGAAAGAGACATCAGTGGGAAGCCCCAAAAGACCCTCAATTCTGACTCACGTACACATGAATGTATACACATGTTCACAGACGTATGAGTGCCACGTAGTAAACATGTATGCACAGACTAACAAACATACAATGTTTAAACTGAAATCCCTTTCATGTGTGTAATCCCGTGTTTAACGTAAGGGGGGCCCCACCATGCAGCCCACTGTTGTCCTACAGAGCATGGGCCAGATAATATAAACATCCTGTGAACCAACCTCGAAGTCTGCGCCATGATTTTCTAAATCAACCTACTGCCTGTTATTTGGAGGCACTGTCTGAGCCCATAACCAGAAGTTTCCTCAGCGCGCTCTCTCTCTCTCTCTCTCTCTCTCGCTCTCTCTCTCGCTCGCTCTCTCCTTACTGGGTGTGGTTTCTAAAAGGCAAACTTCTGTAAATGATGTAGAGTACAGCACTGAGCCAGTCCACACCCTTCAACATAAAGCAATGCATGAGGAGGTGGAGCAAAAGTCCTGCAAACACACTTTGAGCGTGGACTTGCTCTCGGACTCTTCTGGAAGCAACATGTGTATAGCCTGGGCCGGGCTGCTTTTGTGCTGTGCTGTCTGGCCTTTGGACCGGCTGTGAAAGTGGTGTATATATGTTTTGGGTTGTTAAACTATCTCCACCCATGAACGTTGAATGTGAGTATGAGAGACACTCTTAAATTCATTAAACCTTCTGTGGTTGTTTGGCTAAGTCTGTGTATGGCACTGCATTGACAGAAATGCTCATACTCATTAGATTGGGTACGACCCAGCTGAGTAACGTTGATATATGTATTACCTACAAAGTAATTTTATATATTTTTCTTTAAAGTATATGTAGGCCTAAAGGTTCTCTTATGATTTCCATCACAGTAACTCAGTTGGCTAATTATTGTATATCTTGCCGATCAGAATGTGCATGAAAGCTCATTCACTGAGAATAGGAAAGGCCATTTGGTCTCTATGGATAAGCAACTATTACTCAAATGTATGCAACATTACATGCATATTTACAAATATGGCCACTGATCATAACTGTGAAAACAGTGTTGGTTTGCGATGTTTTTTGTCAGCATGTTACACAGGACCATACTTTATCCATCTCAGGCAACAGAGCCGTCAGTTCTACACCCCTAATTCAAACAGTTTGGATTGATTTGAATGTATCTAATCCAGCTAGAGGTAACTTGGCATGTTCCAGCCGTGTTTGAATGTAAATATCATGTTTCCCCTGTAACAGACTCTAATGGTCAGTAGTTTCTATTGGAAAATACATTGCTCCAGTTTTAAGTGCAGTATTATTACAGTACTGTATTATACACAGATATATAACATGTGTATATATACTGTATCCCTTTTTCTGTCAAGATGTTGCTTTCTGTCTCTCTCTTTACCCTTCAATACGTTCAAATGTTGGCACAGACGGCGGAAATTACCAGGCCAGCCAGCCAGACAGACAGACAGACACACGCACACACGCACGTAATGATCGGCCCAATAATAGACTACAGTCTACAGTTGACTGTTCTCAGCTCTGGGGCCCTTCAGTGTAATTCCAGCTGATCCTCTCCAGAAGGCTGGAGTGAAAATGTAGCACAGCCAGCTAAAAAGCTATCTTCTGTATGTCACAGGAAGTGTTCAAAGACATTGTGCAGAGTCGAATATATCACTGACGAATTGGAAACGCCAAATACTCTTTTTGGAGCAGCCTCGCAATCTAGTTCTCTTTTTGTTTTCTTTCTTTTTTTATTTCATCATATCATTGACAAATGCAGTTCTTGTCTAATTGCAATAACAAAATAAATATTTATATATATGTTTTATTTTATTTTTTATATTTATGTTTTGTCACGTATTTCAAGAATACAGTAGTTTACTGCTAAACATATCCAATACTCTAAATCTACCACCCATATATTAGTATAACAGTCCAGTCTGCATTCATCTACTTTCATATTTTAGCCGTTTTGGAAGGCAATCTATTGAATAATATTGTTATTAATGCCACATTAATCTAGTTAAATATAAGAAAATGTATAGAAAATCCACTACAAGGCCAATAAATCACTCAAGTTTTATTTTCACTTGCTTGCTTAAACTATACTTTTCACAACAAGATGGTTTTAGTCAGTTTAATTGAATACAATTTTTCTTTAATGTAATCATAGCCTGGATCAAAAGGCCTGTATTTTAGTCTGAACACACGTCACTAGGTTCTCTGAGGACAACATCCAGGGAAAAAAATAAAACAACAGAGACAGAGAGAAAGTCAGGTGAGAGGTAAAGAGCTATTGCTGAGGTAAAGCGAGAGATAAAATGGAGAGAAAGTGGAATAAAAGGCTAATTCTAGGCATCAGTGAGACATTGGAAGAGTGTAAATGGATTTGTTCTCTATGCCTTGTTTACAGGAAGTTCTTTTAAACTTCCACAGATGGCTGCATGCACAGAAAGGAATTTTATTGCATTTTTCCAAGCCTCGTAAACTTCCCCAAATCTGCCTATACTTTTCATTTATGTGTGGGAAACCATTCTTGTGTGTGTGTGTGTGCGTGTGTGTGCGTGTACGGCCTTTTAGTCTGGTGCTTTTAACACCTATATTAAGAACATTCAGTACTACAGCTAAGCTTTTGTATCAATGTTTTTGGTTTGTTGTTATTTTGAAAGCAAACTACACCTGCACAAGCTTACTGCATGTAATGTTTCTATTTCATTTTATGATCTGCTTATGACCCACACTTCAACATTTACCGTCACTGAACCTCTCGTAGCCAAACCGCCGGACATGCTATCATCACATTAGGTTTTGTCATTGAGCAGGTTAGCTAGTCAACATGAGGGCAAGAGAAGGTGATATTGCCAATCCTTATCATATACATCACTGGTTGAAACAGTATACATGTTATAGACTTGTTGAGTAGAGTATAGACTTGGAATATTTAACAGAAGTTCAATTTTCTTTTCCTTCTTTCTTTGACTGACTTCTCTGATAATGTTGTCCTACGTACTTAAAGGGTCTGTTTCGTGTCAAACTGCCAAAGCAATAACTTGGTCTCAGTCCTGGTTTGAGTGTTCTCAGCGACACTTATAAAGCCACGAGGCCTGTTCTCCTCTACTGCTATGTTCAGAGGTAAATACCATTTTGCATAAAGATGAGGTGAAAAGGTTCTGTCCACAATGCTTTTTTGTTGATTCATCTAAATGTAAATGTAAAGCATCCAACAGCTTGTAAATAATATAAAAATGTTTATGCATTCCTTTTATAATACAGATATAATACAGAAATTGTAGACTGTATTACAAACATTCAATTCAAAGCTCTATAAACACTTTTTCCATTAGCAGATTTATTTCCTTGTCATAGTTTGTCATATGGTTCATATTTGGATTATGCTTACCACCGGGTTAGAAGACACATTATTCATGCTTTTTGATATTCCGAAGGGAAAACAAATCATCAAAGATGTCACATATGTGACATCTACATTATTAATACGTAATAACTCAATCTCTTTGGCCAAGTTGGGAAATTAAATCATATAAGATAAAAGCACATTTAAAGATTATTATTATTATTATTATTATTATTATTATTATTACCAAAACAGCCTTTCTGTGATCAACACATGTTCAGAGGAAAAAGAGCTAATGTTTCAAATAATGTTCGCTCTCGCTCAAGACTACACTTGGTGCTTTGTACAGGAAGCTGTTTCCAGCGCGGCACACAATGTCCCGCATGGTGTTTTGCCCAGCTGTAGTTATCTGCCCATACGTCATGTCTATTTTCTGTGACCCCCCTCGCCCCCTCCCTTCCTCTTCCTGTCTGTACTTCTTTTTCACGTTCCCAAGTCTGTGATTTTCTCTTTACTTTCCCTGCCACTCCTGCCGCCATGACAGTCAGTGGGCTAAAAGCCAGCCTTATCTGTTAGACAAGCTTGGGAAACCCTGCCACTGATTCCCCCAAATGCAATGCCTTGGTTGTCAACCATGGCGTGGACACACAATGGAGTCACCAAATGAGCCACTTTCTCTGGGAAAAGGCTGCCAAATAAAGCCAAACAGATTATGGATGAAGTAATAACAATAATAAGCATGATCAGCTATGAGACATTTGTTTAGGAGTAGAAAAAAGGGGAGAAAAAAACTCCATTAAAAATGAACACAAGACGAGATAGACTGGTTAATGTGAAGAGTGTTTTGTAATACTGATCCTGTGTTACCCAAGGCGGGCATCGCAGTATAAGCTGTGATGTGACTAACTTAGGATCCTTTAGTCAGATACTTTCTGAATGTGGATGGAAATAGGACATTTTCTCTTGACCAGAGATAGACAGGCCAGAAATCTATGAATCCACCATCAACTAATGAAATAACCCTAATCCACACCGGGTAAATAAGCATCATGAGATAGACACTTTAAAGAGTTAAAAGTGGCCTTTTGTAGATGGAGACTGTGCTGATTGTCTGGCAGGCTGTTACTGTACATATTAGGCCAGTCTCGTTGTCGAGAGATGTGTTAATGCATTTACAGAGTGTCTGCTGCCATTACGTGGGTGCCTTAGCAAGATCGATTTAAAGCTGCTGATATATGGATCTTGAGTTACAATGAGAGTCATACAGTATCTATAAAAGAACAAAATACAACAAGCCAAACCCCAATCCCCTCCTCCTCTGCTCTATCCTTAGCCCGGTGGTCTGTGAAGCCCATTGACAAACCTGCTGTTGCTGTGTGCACACATACACGATTAGAACGCTGTCAAAATACAACCATTTCTATAGAGACAGGGGCTAACTACAGCAGATATTCATGGGATGGATGTCTATGGCATTGTTAATGCTAAACTAAATTGTCTTCAACCCTATTCGACTGTAGCACTTTTAAGACAAACCACTGCTCCACTTGGTGAAGGTATCTGATGCGTGACAGGATAGGGAAATGTGCCAAATTCTGCTAAATTTAAGAACATTTTAGAACTTTGTTTGTTTTGTGGCTTGTGGTACTGAAGATTCCAGAAGTCCTGACATATTTCACAACTCGAAGTTAGTGGGTGGAGGTTGATTTTATTACTTATAATTGATTTGCTGTAACCCCATGCACTTACTGTACTGGGTGTGGTTGTTAATAATTGACATATATTTACAGTGTTATTTCATAGTGTGATTTTGAATGAAGACAAATACATATTTACTTGACATTTTATTGTCTGCAAGTGATAATTCACTGCCATTCACTGCATTTCTTGACAAAATCAAGCATTATAGAAATAGTTATGCAAATAGTTTTAAAATGACATAAACAATTGTATTTATTCATTTATTTATTTATTTATTTATGTATGTATGTATGTCTTTATTTATTTAGTGTTAATCGTTTTCACATTGTTTCAAGGTGTACCATAGTGTGTTACATTTATTTTTACTGGTTTAGAGACAGGAATAATAATGTAAAAAAGTAGAGGGAAGAATAAAACGAAAGTAAGTTGAGTGGAGACCATTAGTCTTGTATTTCCTGCAGTTATGGCTGAGGCTATCTGGACCTCAGCCAGTTCAATAACTGCTTATTTAACTGTCAAGCAGCCAGGCCTTAGAGGTGGCTAACAGGCAAACCACTGAACACGCAATATACTGGGCCTTTCATCTAGGTTTAAAAAAATAGAGATAAATTATCACATTATGATATATCTTTCTTTCTATTTTCAGATGAAATAATGACTTTAGAAAGATGTTCTATACTCGCCATTAAAACCATACTGTATATTCTAAAGTCTGAAAAAAAAAACTGACAGTTGAATTGGTTCTCCAAGGCTTAGACCTATTTGGTCCATTGTTATCTTTCATAACGAATGCAATAATTACATTAGATGCCAATTATGTGCTAGCATCACAATGGAAATTTAGATGGGATTACACACTTTTAAACAGTGAAAAGTGAAACACAGTGAAACAAAAAGAGAAACGTTGAAGCAGGGAGAAAGCTTTTGAGTTTCTGTGAGTAGCTGTCAAAGCCTGGCAGAAACACGCTAGCCTGGGGTTATTATTGTCAGCTAGCTGAAGCTAGATAAAAGTGACAGATAATGGGAAGCTTTGAGCTAGCAGCTGCAGCTGTCAAATCCCACGAGATCATCAATAACATAGTATGTGAGCATTGCCCCAGCACCTTCCCCACTACATTGCCAAACTTCTTTCAATAAAAATTCTTCAAATTTCTTTCAAAAACATATTTTCCTTCTACATCTTTGTGCCAAAAGATCTGTGAACATTTCAATTAAAATAGGCAAAAGGTGTTATCCCAAATAACTAAATAGCACACAGATTAAAACAGAAGTGTATAGGCAATTGGGCAGACAGACAGGCAGATCATAAAACAGACGATGTTTGGAGGACAGACCGACAAAGGCAGAGAGCTCGACATGTATACAGTTGATCAGATAATTAGATAGCAGGGGAAGGCAGGCAGACAGGAAGAAATGAAGATCCCTCCGCTGTTCTGGGAGGAAATACCAGGAGGCCACATATTTTACCTGGGTTTAATAGCTTTGTGTGGAAACACGCATATTGGTTCTCAGGGTATTGTACTGTAAGTGTGTGCGTGCGTGCGTGTGTTTGTGTTTGTCTCTGTGTGTGTGTGTGTGTGTGTGTGTGTGTGCGCGCATTTTAAGCATTTTTCAAACCTCATAGCAGCCAGGTTTTCGTGCAGATAAAAGCAAGCCCCCAAAGTGGATGACTAGATTGGAGTTATGTAAATGAACTGATTTCTGGTCAACACATTGACTATAAACAATGGCTGTTAATGATACAGGAAGTCTAATGTTTATTCTGGATAGGTCGCATATATATTTCCTGTTTAACCAAACATTTTGAGCTAAATATTTGTTGAGGCTATCCACATTAACCCTAACAACTCCTGTAATTGAAATGCAGAATTAAAGGTATAGTAAGCGATTGTAAGCTTATACTTTTTGTCAAATTCAACAAATATCTCCTTGCGGTCCACTAGTTTGCCGTTCTCTGTGTGTGCTGAAAAATTATCTGGTACTTCTACACAGCCCTGGCTCTGTAAATAGGAACAAACTAAAACAAACAAAGTGGTGCCGACTGCTCACATAAACAAGGCTATGAGCCTTTGCAATGCATTTCAATGTGGGGGGCGGAGCTTCTGAGGGTACACCCTATGGCATTGAAGAGAGAGGTGTTTTTGTGTTGATTTTAATTCAAATTTAGCAAGCGTTCTCGGTAATTACTAACTTACCTTTAAGGAAAGAAGGATGTTTCACGTCATATATTACAGATAGGACAAGACCAAGTATGTTAGATAGAAGCACAGTCGACTCAACAACACATACTCAATATACACATACTCAATGCTCAAAAACAATATTCTACCCATACCTACTGTACAAAATGTAAATACTGGTAATATAAGAGAAAGGGAGAGCACTAAAGAAATCAGAACAGATTCTAATTTTAAAATAAGTATTCATGCAGACTCTTGAAATAAAATCACTGTAATGTAATATGTGGTTGAGCTAATATATATTACAACATGCAGTGCAAGGGACTAACTTATCACTATCACCATACTTCATCATCAAGGGAATAAATTACAAGCAACTTCAAGAAGCAGTTAGCAAAAGAAACCACAGTGACGTGGGCATCCAGCCAAATCAAAAGAGAGTCTATTACTAAAGAAAGGCCAATGAAGGAATGAATGGACAACATAAAAGAATAGCCCAGCCCAGGAGGCCGTATAGCTGGACATTGTGAGCAAAGCAGATGTGTGCCTGTGGGCTCCTCACAGACAAACTGTTAGAGAACTAAAACAGCCTGTGGCAAAGCTCTAGTGTCTAGTGTGGCTCAGATATCAAACTAATACGTACACCTTGGATATTTGTTCCCGTCATGCTGTTTACCTGTAACTATATTCTGCAAATCAGGTAGGGCAGAAACTGTTGTCATTAAGGGTAGTATGTCAGATCCTATTTCTATATGTTCTGTGTCCTGAGCAGTGTGTTGCATAGATGGGCATAAAACATGCAGAATTAGCACACACACACACGTGGGTGTTGACTCCTCTCTGCCACCTCTGGTCAGTAAACATATAGCAGCGCTTTAAAGGGATGTTTGCCTTGTGAAAAACGGGTTGTACTCCCTGACAGTGAACCTTATCACCTGCATGCTCACATGGACACTAGTCCACACAGGAATAAATGACTGCTGACATAGGCACATGGATACCCAAACACACACACAGTGTTTTGTGTATACCATTATGTTTGTCCAGGTGCTTCAATGATCGAACGTAATTCGTCCAACTCCATTCAGCGGTGTGACACCCGTGTGTGTGTGTGGCAGTGTATTCTGCCATAATTACACAGTGTTGAGAGAGTGAATGTACTCTGCCGTGTTAATGTGAGTGTGGTGTGCACGGACAGACACCTGCTGTCTGCACATCCCCCCCCCCCATCCCTTGCCACTTTTCATTGGCTATGTCAGTATGTCTGTCTGTCATGTCTCACCACTCACTCACAGCAGCAATAGGACTGTTTCTTGTATTGTGCAGCAGCTGCCACAGCACAGTGGACTCTTCTTCCTGAAAAGCACACAATATTGTTTAGCGTCTGCTTTTGTGTTTGTATTGTTGTGTCCCTTATATATTGATATCTCCTGTTAAATCTCCCTACCACTCCCCACCCACGTCTTCCTCCACACACAGACACACATTCTGCCAGGCGCTCTCAGCTAGCCGGCCCCATCACAACAACGGAATGGTGTAGTTGGAGGGATTCCTGGCAGAGTGATTTGGTTGTGATGTCATATAAATCACATTGCCAGGGATTTCCAACCAGCTGCAGCTGAATACCACAGTGACCTGCAGCACCTGATGACTGTTCGGCAAAGGAGATACCAGCTATGAACCATATCTCTGCATGTGTGTGTGTGTGTGTAAATGTACAGTATAGTCTCACAAGCACCTGCCAGCATATTAACAACAAATATATAAGCAGCCATAAACACCACTACTGAAATGTATGCACAGAAAACATGTTAAAGGTACACTCATTAAATGCATTAATGTAGCGCTCCCGGAGCATACATCCCCAACTCACTTGATCTTTGTTTGGACTACAGGCTAAAGAGGTATGGCTCGAGAATGACACGATGAGAGCGGCAGGATCAGTTTCTCTGAATTTGAGAAGATCTGCGATGTTAAACTTCAACCAAAAGGTGAATTCCAGACTTGAATCAGGGAGTGTATCGTTAATACTGAAAACATAAACATTCACTTACACACTTGAAATAATGTGTGGACACCCACAGGGTCCCCTGTAAGCATAACAACATGTAAAAATGCAACGCGTTAATGTGTGAATCGTGGATACAGCTGGCAGCAGTTTGGTGGAGGAGCAGGACTTAGCTCGCTTTGTGAACAGCTGAGAGAAGCCTGTGTTCACAGTGGCTAAGTTCCGCCTCTCACAAGCATACTCTACTTACAGCTGTTGTAGCGTATTGTTGTAGCTTCCATGAAAACTTAATGTGGAAACAGAGATGATGATGTTTCCACTTCCATTTTCATGTTCAATGACTCATGTTCCCTCAGTGTGCGCAACAATAGTGTAAACAAGGTAACACTATTTGACTTAATCAATATAATTTTGGAACAAGAAATGTTTTAATACAATATACAGTATATGACCATATGAATTGTAGGATACTAATACTTTTTGTTGATTTAACATTTGGAAATGTCTTATTTTATTACCATGTAGAGAAATTCACATTTCACCTTCTCATAGGGCCTGAAGGTCAGACCATTCCAGGCACCCCTGGAGCAAATGGAGGTTAGGTACCTTCAGTTGGACCCACATTGAGATCTCTGGCATTAGCATTAAATGCATATGACTAATGGCCAAAACTGTGCAGAAGAACATTAGTAGCTTGCATGCTCTACAATAATGTTTAGGAAGCACATGAATAATGCCACAATGTTGCTTTCACATGTACTGTGTGGCCACAAACCAGTTGAGTGCTTCCCCTAGAGGTAAACGCATGGCAGTGCAGGCACTAGGGCTCATCCTCCGGTGCCTACTGAGCTGATTACAGTTCGATGTTAAAGTAATCACTGGCTCAGTTCAGCAGGAACCGGAGTTAGGCCTTCAAGAAACAGCAAAGGGTGCCAGAGTGGAAATCAGCATGGAACATAATCATACTATAGCATACTAGCACAATGCACACTGAAACTAATTATGACACATGTAAAATACTCTTAATTACTGTTATGCTAATCACTTTGCAGTAAAGGTGAATCATGTTAAAACTATCTAGTTCTGTATTCAACCTCCTCTAGACACAGCTATTTCTTTCATTTTGTAATATGTATAGCCTACAGCTAGGTGCCATTAATCAGAAACACAGAGAAAAACAAACTTATCTCGCTGAAATGCATGAAAACATTCTTTCTCAAAACTGATGGAGGAAATCTGCTCCTGTTTGATTGGGTGTTTCTGAAAGATCACAGAAGCAGAGGTTTTTCCAGATGCGTGTTCAACAAAATACCCGGACACACTCCGCTACGTGTGATTTACGTAGTATAGGCCTTGTTGCTCCTGGTCCACACATAGCTTATCAGTGTACCACTAACTGTTGGGTATGAATAAATAGGCCATGGTCGGTCATGTAAATCATTACTCTATACCTTGCTTTAATTATTGACTAATTGTAATTTTTTTTTTTTTTTTACACAATTTTTACATTAACTAAATAAACAGGAGAATTTACAGTGCACTGTCTTTTTTTATTCCTTGTGTTTATACAATATGTAGTTGGGCTACTAAACTATTTAGACTAGAGGATGTGATCACTAGTAATGTACTGCATGTGTGGCCTCACAACCATAGCATATAGGGGAGGACCCCACATTGATTTTGTCTTGTTGCTGTGTAACCACACATAGGCTACACACACATAGATTACAAATGATGACAAACACAGGTAGGGACAGGTGGGGACTTACAACTATTATAATCCATGCTGTGTCAGTTTCAAAGGCCTATTTAAATAATATAGTGGGGTTCAACCGTCACACCAACAGGAGTAAACTGGTAAGCAAAACAAACTATTCGTGTCAAACTGTCATTGCACTATATGTTCTCCTCATAACCAAGCCAGTGTTCCTCTTCAACCAACCTTGAAGAGGAGAGTGGAGATAGAGGTTTCCGTGAGAATACATCACCGTCCCTTATCTGAGACAAAAAATAAATCAAACACACAGCATAACTCTTCGGAGATTGACAGAAACCCAAACATGAAAATCATAACACACATTTTAAGATTCCTAATTCACTAATGTGTTAATGACAATGTAATGAAACAGAATCCAAATTTAGGCCAGAGATCATGGCTAAAGGGATTTTTATTTTTCCAAATTGCCCTCCAAACATCAGGCAAACAGTCAAAATAAACAGCTTACAGCTTGAAGCAATTTAAAACCGTTTAATTGGTTCCAATGTGCCAAGAAGGCTTTGGAAGTCTGTCTGAGATATTATTACAGGTTATGCACCATAACAACGTGGGCATGACTGTAGGAAATTATATCTTCCGCTCCAATAAACAAGCTGCAATGTAAACCAAATGTGAATATGTGAATAATATCAAGTCATAGCACTTGTGATCCTTTTTTCATGGCTCTGAAGCTTTGACCACTGTTGCTAATTGCTTGCTTATATAAGGCTGGAGGTGGAGATTTGAAAGTGTGTTTTTTTTTATATTTGGATACAAAATCCATCAAATGCTTAAAATGTAGATGAAAATACGTTCATTCATTTAGAGTTAAATAATAATCAGATCACATTGACGAAACAGGTGTGTAGAAACAACATAATTGTAATCAAACAGCTAAAGGATGTAATGTATTCAAGGTGAAATATAGTCAAAGCAGACCTGAAAATGAATGCAGAGGATTATAGAATATTCAACAAATGCTGTATGTCTATAGCAGCAGGTGGATTATCTGTTATATAATTAAGTCAATGGACTTCCAACACTAGTGTCTAATGTGAATTCGATGTTTGAGACAAGCTATTACATTTATGTAATATTACTGTATAAACATGTTTACCTTGGGAAGTAATGAGCTCTGTATAAAGTAGCACATTTTGCCTGTGGGGTGCACATTTTAAAAGTGTTTTAAGAGTGTGTGTGTGTGTCACACAAATGAGTATGACATGATTCACTGTCCTCTCCCTCACAAAAGAACATCAGGATTAATATCTGTAAAAATAATAAAATGAACCATAGGATGTTGCTATAACAAAACAATAACAAAGGGTATACAGTTTTGAGGCTACTTTTCTATGTAGTCAAGTAATTATGCTTTGTGTGCATCTGGGTAAACTAACAAGGGTAAAACTATGTTATTTAACTGCACCCATGTTCTTTCATTTATTTATCTAGTGTCAGGGTTAAGAAGGCAAAATTCATGCTAATATTTATTTAAAAAATTAAGAATAGCTGATACAAACAGTCTAATGTAGCTGATGGCCCGGAGAGTCACCTACCAACAATTTGCTAATTTCAGCCTTTCTATATA
>JAODLL010012530.1:12500-29140 GCA_026546735.1 Forbesichthys agassizii | reverse complement strand
ATACACACACACACATTTAAAATGTAAGTGTAACACTTTATTTAAAATGTAATATATATCTACATTTATTTATTTATCTATTTAATATTATGTATTAATGTATTTATTAATGTATTTTATTTTATTTGTTTATATATGTTGTCTTGTGTGACAGGCAGCCATTGTTGGATGCACTGCTGGTGTGTGGCTCAGAGAGCTGTCTCTTACTGCTGACTGACCTGACGAGGTGCCGGCAGCTGGACACGGACCAGGCTCTGTCTTTCCTGACCACCGTTGCCCTCGCACCGCGCCCATCCGCTCAGATCATCGCCTCCATCCATGTAACTTGTTGCTTGTTAATATGTGTCAATCAAAACAAAAACACCTCTCCCTCAATGCCATAGGGTGCTGCCTCAGATGCTCCGCCCCCACACTTTGGAAACACATAGCCAACAACGCTAGGATATTGCTGTGTGGTCCGTTCCAGTTTGTTTCAATTAACACAGAGCCAGGGCTGGGTAGATACACCAGATTATTCTTTCAGCACACACAGAACGGTCAGCTAGGGGACCGCAAAAAGATATTTGCAGAATTTGACAAAAAGTGTTATTTTACAATTAGATCTATATCTTTAAACATTTTGTGCACTTGCGTGTGTCATAATAGAAATGTTACCTTTAAATGTTTACTTTAAATGTTACCTTTAAATGTTTGTTTGAAATGTTTCCATTAAATTTTACTTTTAAATTATTGTTTTACATTTGACCTTTAAATGTTACCTTTAAAGAGCTGTTTCAGAACTACTGGACACAGTGAATACTACGCGTCCTTTGTTGTTAGGCCTTGCTGGAGTTCCCAGAGTTGCGTCACAAGGCTCTGTTGGCTGGGTCGTCTCTGATCTACCTATTATGCCAGAGGTCCACGTGGTCGTCCTGCATTAGCCTTGCCCCGGTCCAGAACTTCATAGAATCTCTGGAGGAAACCCTGGCAAGAAGCTGCCAAACAGAGGAGCCCACGCAAGTTGCGGAGGTACAGCAGCATCTGTTGTATATTCAACAACTAAACCTTCTGAGCGTACAGTCTTTGCAATTTCATGTTAGTGATTTGAATTCACACAACAAAATGTCTGTATGTGTCATGTTCTCTCACAGCTTTTCTATGCGCTGAAGTCTGTGGGAAACTCTGGTGTCTACACTCCGGGCCTTGTGTCTTTGGTAAACCGGTGTGCGATAGGCCTGTCAACGCCCTTGGAGCTGAGGCTTGCTGCTGTCCAAGCTTTCAGACGCTTCCCCTGCTCTGTTGATGTGGGTATATGTGTCTGCCAACCCCACTGGTTTAGTCAGCAGTCAAATGACAACTGGGGAATTGCAATTAGTGATAATTGATGGTTATTTCTGTAGCGACAACTTGATGGAAAATGGGGAAGAGGCTGGATAAAAACCAATAAGTTAATTTAATGAGTTGTTTCCTGTATATATACAGTTAGAAACAACTCATTTAATAACATACTGTATTACAGTATACGTGTTTGTGTGTTTGTGAGCATGTGTTATATGCTGAGTCATTGGGTTGAGTGTTTTGGAATTTGCTTTCTTTCCTTTGTACGTTATTATTTTTGCCAAGTCAGAATACTCATACATTATACACTAAATATGGAGATTAATAAGGGTAATGCTTATTGATAACAACGTATACTGCAGAGACAAGTCTAAGGCTATTATCTGCAGGAGGAGGCAGCGTAATTGTAGCGTGATGAAAGCGGGGGTGAAGAGGCGTCCGCCGGCGCTGACTGACTGCTGCTTCCCCCTACAGAGGTCCTTGCTGTTGCAGCTGTACCGTGCCTCCCAAGGGGATCCGGAGGTCAGGATCGCTGCATACCAGCAGCTCATGCGCTGCCCCGGTCCCCAGGTCCTGCGGGCGGTGAAGACGACCCTGAGGAACGAAACCTCCAGCCAGGGTCTGACTTTCACTTAGTTATTCATCGTCGTTGTGACTTAATGGCTTAGGGCGGTCGGTGGTGGGTCATTCATTATTGATAGACTGGTGTAGAGATTGGCTTCTCTGGCCCTTCTGTGTGAAAGTCAACATTTGCCACCACATCTTCATGGACGTTTGACACACTGTTTCTCACTGTTCTGCTTTCCGACACTCACGACCTCTCTCTTCCCTCTCCGTCCAGTGGGCTCGTTCGTGTGGAGTCACCTGACTCACGTCATGAGGAGCGAAGACCCCATGAAGCAGGCGCTGATAGAGTCCCTTCCTGATGACATCATCAGCAGAGACTTTGAGGCCGAATTTTGGAAATATTCCTCCTATTCAGACTACACTGTTGGGTCAGGTAAGAATGGGTTCGCTCAGTTCAGAGTTAAAGTGAATTTCATTGAGTCACGTAATGTGCATCCAAGTGAATGAACATAATTAATGAATGAGTTAAAGCCAGTAAAATGCAAACAAAAATAAATATTAATATATGTGGACTACTTGAGGCACTCCTGCCATTACTTCTCTTACAAAAATAAATATGTTTAGTATACAACAATACATATTTTGTGTCTTTAGTGATGTCCACTATTCACCATTATCCCAATTAAAACAGTTGCTAGTCATAGTAGGGCTTTTAAAATGTTTTATGTATAGTAATCAAGGCTGCACATCATAATATATTTATTATTTTTTATGTTTACTCAGGCATGGGAGTCACAAACCTAGAAGGAACTTTGCTTTTCTCTCCAAAGTCTTTTCTACCTCGAGCTGCCATGGCCAACCTGACGGTGTATTTTCACGGGAGAGCCCACAACCTCCTGGAAGTGAGCAAACTATAGGCACGACATGTTACCCTGCAGCTCGGGGCTTCACCACACATGTTTACTGGGATACCAGAGAGAATCATTTAACAGAGAGGGTGCAACCATAGAACTATTTGTAAAAGACGCATTTCATTTTTGGAAGGTTGGGGTAGGGGGGGACATTTCACCCTTTATGGAGAGCAGAATGACTCCATGCATGTCAATTGGGAGGTCCACGGATTTCACCATACTATTGCCCATTATTTCTCTCTAAGGGCATTATTGGGTATTTTTAATTTACAGTATATCATTAAATCCCAAGTACCTACGATCAATCGGAGGCAACAACGTCTGCAGCTAACTGTTTTGGGGTAAATTGCCTTTGTTTCAGGCCATACATGTTAGATTTAGCTCTCTGGGCACTGCCTGTGTCAGCCTCCACAGCTAAATGCCGTTGGTGACATGCCTATTCAAGAGAACGGTCCATTTTTGCCTCCATTAAAATGCCTTACAGTGCTCCATCTTGTTATTATTCCAGTATCTTTGGTGTTACATTACATTACATATGATCCACTCTACACAGGTGGACCTCCGTGTTGAAGACGCTGAGCCGCTTCTGAAGAAGCTGTTCGGTCAGGAGTCAAACCCTTCTGAACGAGAGCGCGCCGGTGGAAGTGTAGGACAAGGAGAACCAGAGGAAATGAGGAGGAGAAGGAGAAAGAGAGAAGATGTTCCCCATAGAGGAGGAAAAGAAGGTTGTTCATCCAGTGCCAACAGCCTTTTAAACCAGGCCAGGGCAATGGTGAGGGTAGTACTGTATGCTGCCATCTTGTCGTGTCTACTTTGTGGCATTGTTCTGCCAGAGGGGTTATCGTGCTTCCTGTAAGGTTGGTTATGTTGACAGAGACCCAACAATGATCAATTGCTTGGTCCTGCAAATGCAGCTTGACGTTCCCTTATCATATCCCATCCAGATCGGCTTACAGAGCGCAACAAGAGTGCGTGAGATTGAACTTTTTAGCACACAGAGTGACAAGCTGTAGCACTGGGGCATCTCCCTGATTTTCACAGCACAGCAGCTGTTTGTGTGGGGATTTCCAGTTGTAACACCAGAAGAAAACATGTTTACCGTCAAATATCCTTTCTCAAGATAAGGTTACACTGTGGAATACTGTTACAACAACATGATTGTAATGCTTTTTTTAGCTACAAGGGCAATTCTGTGAACACATCAGTGAGTGTACGTTTAAATCTCAATAATAATTCACACTGAGTCACTGAATAATACACATTCAGACTAAAGACAAAACTTAAAGACCAATGTTAAGGTACACTACATAAAAAGAGAGTTCAGTGGGTCAATGAACAGGTTCGCCCTGAACCTCCTCGGGGAATTTAAACTGAAACTATGAAATAACATGAGCTACCATTTCAGTTTGCTGTACAAACAATATTACGTCCTTGTCATTTGGAATGAGAACATGGTGATAGGATGTGTCTGCTGTGTGTTTCCCAGCTGTCTTGGGGGAGAAGAACAGAGGAGG
Organism: Forbesichthys agassizii; assembly: GCA_026546735.1. Taxonomy (NCBI): domain Eukaryota; kingdom Metazoa; phylum Chordata; class Actinopteri; order Percopsiformes; family Amblyopsidae; genus Forbesichthys; species Forbesichthys agassizii. The sequence continues at coordinate 24,831 of JAODLL010012530.1, read as the reverse complement.
CCAAACCAAGGTGTTGGGTGGGTGTTAAAGTGTTTGGTAACGAGATTAGTGCGTTTACCTGTGATGACCTCCACGCACAGATGAACCAACTGTCCCTGAATATGGCGGGGCTGACCATCAAAATGCTGAAGGTAAAAATAAGGTCAAACATATATATATATATATATATATATATTTGGCTCAGTTTAAGCTTGAGCCGATTTCCTTAGATATTCATTATATAAAACATATTATTGAAAGGAAAAAAATAGAAAATTGGCATCCAAGATTATTATTATTAAAGTTGAGTGCTAAACCTAGTCTGTAGGAAAGATATTCTAGTATTTGCAATTCACCAAAATGTCCCATAATTGTGACCATTATATATATATATATATATATATATATATATATATATATATATATTCTGACCTTATGTCACTTACATAAATTATAAGGTTTTCTTTGACTACTTATCTGTTTATGTATATGTTAAACTCCGCAACATACTTTTAGAAAACACTCAGGAACTCAAGAAGTTATTTAGCCTGTTCTCAGTGCTGTGAGGGTGTTCCCAGACCCCACCTAATCTCTTTGACTCACCTGTCAGTTTTGTTGCACGAGTTAGGGCGAGACACCTGCTACCTTCGTTATGATTGGTTCTTGGAGGATACGTAGCTTGCTGGTGTCAGCAGTTCTCTAGCAGTGTTTGTTGCCCAGATTCAGGGAAAGAGAATCACTCACTCAAACAAATAGCGTTATAAATGGAATGAAATAATATAATAAGTATTGGATGCTTTCTGTAAACAATTAGGACACGTAGAATTTATTTTTTCTTTCTTTTAAATCAACAATTCTCAACCCTGTTCCTGGGGGGCCCCCTGCCCTGCATGTTTTAGTTGTCTCTTAATGTCTCCAACACTCCTGAATGACCTATTTATTAGAATTAGGTGTGTTGGAGCAGGGAGACATCAAAATATGTAGGGCAGTGGGTGCCTACTAGCCTGGCTCCACTCAACTCAATTTGTTTTCGCTGAGATTATATTCAGAAACCCTGTTCTTGTTAAAGTTTTCACAGCCACCCTGCAAGTGGCAATCAGGGAGGGTTAGTGAGATGACAGTGAAGTCAAGCGTGTTTCTAAATGGCGGTAGAGATAAATGAGGCGATCACAGAAAAGCTATTAGACAGCGACTGGTTAAACGCCGTCTAACAGTTAAAATGCATTTTTTCGCCAGTTTGAAATTCCACTACACCTGCGCAAGATTTCGCGACACCGAATTGGCTTAAAAGGTTATCTGTTCTGCAATTAGAGATTGGCTCTTCTGGGGGAGAGGGCGGGACATGTTCTTCCAACTGTCACCTTTTGAGTCTCATAATTCTCGAAGTGGCATGTCTCCTCTATAATGTCTCTGTTTACGCCCAGTAGGAGGCAACTGTAATCCTTCCCAATGGAGCGTGGCCAGACCTTACTCACCAAGTGAATGCTGGGTCTGGTTACAGCAGGCTAAATCCCTACAGGACGTGGATTAGTACTAAATGATCCTCCTGTCTCATTCTCTCGCTTGATTTTTCTGGCCTGATCTTATGGTCTCACTGCTTCCTCTGCAGGGCCAGGAGGTTCAGCTGAGTCACAGGGTCGTGCCGATCTCAGAGGACCTGGTGCTGCCATCACTGTCCGGTATGCCCATCAGGCTGGCCGTCAACGTGACCTCCCACCTCTCGGTGCGTCTGAAGGGCGACGCTAGCTACAGAGATGCTAGCCACTTCTCCCTGGCGGGATACATCAAGCCAAGGTACATAATGCGCTCTGATTCGACGAGCATCTGGCCACTCATGTGGGTGTGTGGTTAAAGGTGGGGTCAGCGAGGCTGGAGATATTGTTGATACTTGAACTTGCCCAATACAAAAACGCCTCTCCCTTTAATGCCATAGGGTCCCTCAGAAGCTCCGCTACACACAATGGGAATGCCTTGCCGTGGCTAGGATAGACTTTGATTTCGTTCCCATTTACAGAGCCAGGGCTGTGTAGAAAGAAACACTATCGGGCACACACAGCACGGACCATGAGCTATTCGCTGAATTTGGCAAAGAAAATCTGTTATCTTATCGCTGACCTCACCTTTATCTTCCCATTTGAAGAGAAAATACGTCAACAGCAAGACATTTCATGGGGTCTCTAAGCAGGCAACACATTATGTAACTACCACGTGTCCCAACTCTTGCTGTGAGTAACGTAACCCATCCGCTGGATTCTCAGTGCCTATGTGAGCCTGTCTCTTTGGATGGGGGTGGACGGGGCTCTGGGCCAGGCAGGTGTGCACTGGCTCTCAGAGTTGGCTAGCTCCACCAGCCTGGATGGCAGTGTCCAGCTTCGGGAAAACCAGGACCTCAGGGCCATGCTGAACACACCCGAGGACCTCATGGACATCGTCTCACTCAGGTACAGTATCGTTAAAGATACCAAGATGGTGCACTGTAATGTATTTCAATGGAAGCAAAAATGGACCGCTTCTGGTCTCTTAAGTGGGACCAACAGCATTTAGCTGTGGAGGCTGATGTAGGCAGCGCCCAGACAGCTACATTTACCACGTATGGCCTGAGACAAAGTTAATTTACTGCAAAACAGTTAGCTGCAGAAATACTGTTGTGGCCTCATATTGATCGTAGGTACTTGGGAATTAATGTGATATACTCAAAATACCCATTCACACCCCCAGAGAGAAATAATGGCCAATGTTATAGTGAAATCTGTGGACCTTCCCCATTGACTTCTGGTTTGCATGAAGGGTGAAAAGTTCACCCATCGTCCTTCCAAACCTTCTCTTAGGAATATGCTGCGATAACCTTCCCCCTGGCACACAGTGTCAGTCTAGTTTAGTCTGTGGTCAAAGCACTGTGCAAAAGACTAGATTTGTTAAAGTTTATAATGAATATTCTAGATTGTATTGTCAAACGCAAACACACACGTGAGGTATATAATAGTTAGTCCCTTTGTTTTACTCTTTTCAATGCAAATGACTATAGGCATTTTATTTGAGGATAGTGTAGTTACATCTAATATTCATATAGCCTGGACACATGAATCTATGTCACATCATGTTGAGTGACAGGTGATGTTTTCATCTCAGTTGATCATACTGACTAATTAGTAATTAGCTTTAACCTGCACAGGTAACAGATCATGATCTGCGTATGCATAATTATAAGCATGGGGTACATAGTCAATTAAGTAATTCTGTATCATTTATGTTTCTTAGTTCAAAAGTGTTTCAGGTCAACGGGGACTACAGAGAAGAGATTAAAGGGCCTAAAAGGCGTATCGAAAGAACTATCTGCACCCCAAAGACCTGTAAGTCTGTATACAGGCAGTTTAATTCAAACACATTGAAAAAATGTTTGTCGTGAACATTTACTGTGCTTAATATTGATTGATATTTTCAGACGTTGCTTTTCATAAATATGATCATCTAACAAATAACAAATGTAACAAAGGTCTGACTATACGTGTCTCTTTTTTTAACGGTTAATCTTAACAGCTTCTCTATTGTCCGCCTGTAACATTGGCAGTGCTACATGTGACCCATGTCTGTCCTTCCTCCCAGGGTCCAAGATGGTGGGCTGGCAGCTGTGCTCCAACATCTCCCACCCACTGGCGGTTGACGGGCTCTCTCTGCCTCCTCCCGGCCCGACCCACCTCTCCCTCAGACTGCTGAAGTTAGACAGAGGCCTTCATTATTACCTCCTGGAGGCAGCGTACTCGCTACGCACGCAGGTGCCGGAAGCTTCTGTAGCGTGGGGGCCTGGAATGCAAATGACCCATGGGCCACCTAGAGTACTCTGTGTTACTGTTTCTTATGGGTTATTCACTCATTTAATGCTACCTTTGTGCTGTTCTACACACACACGTGCACACGTGCGCGCGCGCGCGCACACACACACACACATGCGTGATATGGAAAAATAGTATTTCTATTTGATCTTAAAGCGACTGTATATGACTTTCTGACACTAGATGTCACACTAGAGTACCAGCATCTCAGATCAAAGCAAATGCGGCATAGGCAACACACACACGCGCGCACGCACTAACATGTACGTCGGCCTAGATACAGTATGAAAACAGAGGAGCTCGGATTACAACACACACTCAGAGGGAGTGTGATGCCATTCTCTTCCTTATGTCACTATATGTTTACATAGAAAATTGTAGACGTCTCTGGCTGGTTGCAGGTCTTGTCTGTTTAAATACATAGGCTATGGTTACTGGTTTAAAATAATGGAGACAGAAATTAGTAAATAAAGTGCTGGACTAGCATTGTGCTGGAATTACGTGTAGAATCTTGTGAATGGCAACGTTAACCGCCGATGAAAATCTACCACCCCACTTCCTGATACTGCTGGCATGCTTACAGGGGTATGTAGTCTCTTACGTAAAGTCTGGGAGTCGGACACAGCGCTGGCTAACTGCGTCAGTACCCGCCTACTTGACAAGCGAGGTATTTTGATTGACATGCAGGATATCCAACTACGTAACTCAATGACCAAGTAAAACTTGCAATGTGGAATTCGTTGGAAAACTAAACAACAGGAATCTGGCTGTTTACGGGTATTTTAAATCTGTAAAATGAGTAGGCTACGGTTAATCTTAAAATAAATGTTGAAATTTAAATTAGTAAATAAAGCAGTGCGCTATCGTAGCACCGGAAATTACGGAGACATACTTGTGAGTGACAATGCTGACGGCCAATGGAAATCGACAGTATTAATTCCCGAAAGTCAGAGTGGAGAGTCCCGTGTGGCGCTTACGAGGGTATACGCATCAAACGTTCAGCACAGAGTTGCTTATGTGACGTAGTGCGTATGGACAGAAGAGGTTGAGACTATTCTTCTCTTTTTACTGTTTGTGTGTGTGTGTGTTTGTGTTAAACATACCTCCAGTATGACACTCCCTCTCCCACTCTCAGAGAGAACTAAACCACACCCACACCTCCACACCCATATTTCTAAAGAAACGTGTAAGTCTAGGACCTCTGTTTAGACAGGTACCAGCCTCTTAGCCCTCAAGTGTGGGAGGGGCTTGCGCTTTAGGAGTTTCAAGCTAAAACCACAATGTTTTTGTAATGCTGGTTTCAGTCCAGCCACAAATCAATCATCAGCTGTACTTTTACAAAGCATTTTCTTGAACACATTGATAATAAGCGATGCAATGCAAACAGATCTTTGTGTGTTTGTGTGTGTGTGTGTGTGTGTGTGTGTGTGTGTGTGTGCCAACTGTGGAAAAAGCATTGTAATATTTTTCACACACCAAAAAAAATTTGTGTGCTGTACTGGCGGGGGAGGCGTTTCGATTTCCAGGTGGGGACGAACCGACCCCGGTTAAACAAGATGACACGTGATAATGTCACTCCATGTTTCAGCGCGACTCCTGGTTTCCCAGAGACGCCGCCCTCCACCTGCTCCTGGCCACGCCCCTGTCCTCCATCCCCCGGGACATGTCTCTGGACGTGACCTTGAACCCTCACCGGCTGATGGTCAAGGTCGCACATCCCCTCAAATCCCTCCAGCTACAAGGTTAGTGACATGTAGGTTTAGCCTCGCGAGACCCTCTTGATCTCGCAAGCTACACTTTGACTTGCCACGAGTATCAGTCTGGAAGCCCTCAGTTTAAAAGCGTATGTCATAAAGGCGGTGCTAATACCATCCATCCATCCTCATCCACTTATCCGTAGTCGGGTCGCGGGGACAGCAGCTCCAGCAGGGGACCCCAAACCTCCCTTTCCCGAGCCACATTAACCAGCTCTGACTGGGGGATCCCGAGACGTTCCCAGGCCAGTGTGGAGATATAATCTCTACACCTGGTCCTGGGTCTTCCTCAAGGCCTCTTCCCAGCTGGACGTGCCTGGAACACCTCCCTAGGGAGGCGCCCATTTTGGCCTCTTGTACCTGTTATCTTTTTCTTTCGGTCATTTTTCCCCTTCATGGCCATAGGTGAGGGTAGGAACGAAAATTGCCCAGAAGATCGACAGCTTTGCCTTCCGGCTCAGCTCTCTTTTCATCACAATGGTGCGGAGCTAATACACGTCAATCAAACTTCCTTGTATGTGATTGGACTAACTACCTTAATCTCACACAATAAGACAGGAAGTAAAATAAGACCGAAACGCTGATTGGCCTGCTTGGTTTCTAAAACACCGAGGGAATCCGGACTGACGCTCGTGACGAAATGATGAAATCAGAGCTTGCGAGATCAGGCTCTTCCACATCGTCAAAGAGCTTAGTGTCAGGATCTATGCCTGAGGAGCTGTTGTTTCCTCAGGGCAGCTAAACCAGGAGAGGAACATAAAATCGGCCAAGCTGGAGCTGTTGATTGATAATGTTCATCATTATTACATCATGGTATGTATAGTGGGTTTCTGTGATTGGAACTTATAGTATGTGTCACATGCATTAGCAGTAGCACCCATTGATACATTTTGATTTAGATTTCCAATGGCCAATTAAATGTGGTGATGGCGTTCTTCAACAGGCTTTGGTTGATGCCCTCACCCTTCCGTCAGAGCAGAGGATGCGGTATCACCTTGAAGCTAAAACGGCCGCCGACGCACATCCTATGATCCTCTCTGCTAACGTTACCCGTGGGATGGGCAGAAAGACCAGTTTTTCCGCCACTGTGAAAAATGTGTTCAGAGAAACAGCTTCAATTTTAAGTATGGAAACATTTAAAATGATTGCAATATGTTCATTCAGGCTAGGTTTTCTCATTTTATAATTTTTTAATTCCTGCATTATAACGACAATCTTAGCGCATAAAAATATAATACAGTTATTCTATTTTATTTGATGTCTCTCCCTAAAGAAATATGTGCGCTATGCTAGGATAATTTCTTAGAAGCACTGGTATTTAGAGAATTGAGTTATGTATGTTGTTGCGAAGTATATACGAGTTATTCCTGATGAGTCACATCATTGTCATTAATAGTTATTATTAGTTATTACCTATTCTGTCATAGTATGTATGTGTGTGTGTGTGTGTGTTCGTGTTTGTGTGTGTGTGGCCCACAAAGCATTTGTTTTGGTCTGAGATAATGGTGCGCTTAGTCTGACATCTAGTGGCAGAATGTCATATAGAAACAACTTAAATAAATACAACATTTTTAAGTTAAAAGAAAATGCAATCCCCTCAAACGTTCACTTTCAGTTAGCTGAATTTGAGCGCATCTTTATTTTATTTTTATTTTTTCTTTATTTTAGGGACTTTTCACAGTAAATGTATTCGTCTCGTCGGCAAACGCCCAGACGTTGCGCGATTGTGTAGTAAGACAACTCGGTGAAAACAAATGTTTTTTCTATGTGGTCCAAATCCGTGTCATCGCCTGGGAGCTAATCATAAAACGAATATATACTAAATAGGCTAATTCAGCATAATAAATAAATAAAATGTGAATAACCTACATGTGAAACAGTTTCACCACTGTTTAACATTTGGTTGCTAGGCCACAGCCGTTTGTTGTCACCGAGTTGTCACCGAGTTCTTAAGCTACTGCCGTATAAGACGTAAAGCCGACCAGAGGAATTGCAACATTTTTAGTTGGGAAAACTTCAACTGTAGTCCCTATACTACAAAACAGTAGGCTCTATGTACACACAAACATCCTACATGTTGGTCTCTGGCGTGATGGGTGGTCTTCTCCAGTGGCATTGGAGCGGAGGCTGGACGACGGCAGGAGAAGGTACTCGCTGGAAGCAGAGCTTCTTCTGCCAGGGGTGGTGGGCATCAGGACCCTGGGGCTGATGGAGCACAAGGGCTCCTTGTGGAGCTCCGCCTTGAGGCTCAAATATGGCCTGGGAGGTGAGACAGCGCCTCGTACAGCTAAAGCTGCTCTGTGGGATATAGTTAACATGAATACAGCAGCAAACAATTGTATTATATGTAAAGATGCAGCAGAGGAATCACAGTCTGTGTGTGTATGTTATAATCCAAATCACGCCCTATCGTAGGAAACCAATGGTTTTGCTAGGGACGTGTTTCTAGCGACGTGTCCCGGTGTGATCGGGGCAAACAAACAGCTCTTTGAGATCTTTTTTGCCTTCCCAGTGCTCGTAGCGCTCTGGTGATATTTTACCATTATTTGGTTATAAATAACGACCTTTGACCCCTGTGTAGATGAAGCCAGGCACCTCCATCAGGAGTGCTACATGTCTGAGAGTCTTAGGAGCGGGAGGGACCCCAACATCACCTACGCAATGAGAGCAGAACATGAGTTCTACTGCTCCAGTACGCTTGCCATTAACCACAAGGTAACTAGACACCTATGTCTGTCACCGGCAAGCTAATTCATTCAACACACGTTTTCTGTCTTTTTTGTTAGCTGACATCTTCTTGGTTCTGTTATTTGACGTTGTTGAGTGAAAATGCTTGCACTTGTTTGACTTTATTACAGTGAGTTATAAAGAGCAATTGGAACCTGTTGATACCTGTTGAACTTTAAAGCTAATTACAGTGTGAACATTATATGTATTAAAATATCACATTGAACTGCTATTATTAGTATCGCAAATATTCTGCCTAGATCATGTGTTAAGTCAGGTAACATCCATTGCACTTTGCTTACCTGCCATTCACAAAAAAAAAACTCACAAGTTCTGTTTATAGCAAGTCAAAAACAGGGTGCAGGTGTGCGTCCTGACCATATGGGGTCGCTAATTCACACATAAGGTTTTCCTATGCAGTCTTGAGCGTTGTTCCCCAACGCTGTGTTTAACGTCCAGGTCCGCCTGAGGCACGAAGAGAGTCCCAGCCACAGCAGATCTACCCTGGACGTGAGCTACGGGAAGCACTGGGACGAGATCAACAACAGACACACCCTCCTCCTCATGCAGGCCTTTACAAACCAGTCCACGCATAATCACACCAGTTACACGCTGGAGGTAACGTGTAGTGGACTACTGTCATCGTCTGATTAACATATACAGCTCTGGAAAAAAATAAGATTAATAAATACAAATATATATATATAAATAAAACCAAAAAATATATAAATATGTCTTCACATGTAAAAAAAATATACATTAAAATAGAAATCAATTCAATATCAATACAATTTTTTCTACATTTTCTACAAAGTAAATCAGATTAACTGATGCAGTGGTTTCTTAATTATATCCAGAGCTACAGTATATATACACTATATTGCTAAAAGTATTGGGACATCCCTTCGAATCATTGAATTCAGGTATTTCAACCACTTCCACGTGTATACAATAAAGCACATAGGCATGCAGACGGCTTCTTCAAACATTTATGAAACAATGGGTAACTCTCAGGAGCTCACTGAATTCAAGCGTGGTACTGTGATAGTTTGCCACCTGTGCAATAAGTCCACTCGTGGCCTTCTCGTTTAAAATATGTGCCTGACCTTACAAATGTGCTTCTAGAAGAATGGTCAAACATTCCCAAGAACATACACCTAAACCTTGTGGACAGCCTTCTCATAAGAGTTGAAGCTGTTATAGCTGCAAAGGGTGGGCCAACATGTTAAACCCTACGGTTAAGAATGGGATGTCATGTTAATTTAGGCCTCCCAAAACATTTGGCAATATAGTGTATATATATACTGTGTGTGTGTATACACACACACACACACACACACACACAACAGCAACAGCAACAAAAGCACATACTGTATATACACATTCAGTATATTCATTATATACTGTATATTTAATGTCTATTTCAAACGGTTGCTGTTGCAGTTCAGCCTCCAGGTGCCAGAGAAGCATTTAAACTACAGGACCCAACTCCTGCACTCTCACCTGAGGACACACAGGTCAGAGAGCAGCACGCACCTCAAGGTCAACTACAATGATGTGATGCCACTGGTGGTCGGACTGCACTGGAAAAGCTCTCCCGAAGACGCCCTGGAGATGCTATGGGAAGGTGGCATTATTTCAGCTACTTTACCTACTGATTAAGGCAAATACTAGACCTATATATATATACAGTCGCAAGAAAAAGTATGTGAACCCCTTGGGATTACGTGGAGTTTTGGATGAATAGGTCATAAAATGTGCTCTGAGCTTCATCTAAGTCACAACAATAGAAAAACACAGTCTGCTGAAAATAATACTACACAAACATTCGATGTTGCCATGATTTAATTGAACGTAACATGTAAACATTCACAGTGCAGGGAGGAAAAAGTATGTGGAGTCCAATTAAACAATGGCAACATCTAATGTTTGTGTAGTATTATCTATTGTTGTGACTTAGATGAAGTTAGAGCACATTTTATGACCAATTCATCCAAAACTCCACGTAATCCCAAGGGGTACACAAACTTTTTCTTGCTACTGTGTGTGTATATATATATATATATGCTTATAGTATATGATTTGGGACAGATACTGTAAAAACATTATCATTTTGAACCATACAGTTTCTTTCTTTCTTTCTTTCTTTCTTTCTTTCATTAGGCACCTTCAACATGGACACTCCCTGGTTGTACATCTTCACGGCACACAAGCTGAGTCAGACCCAGAGCCACACTCTTCAGCTCTCTTCCGAGCTGACGGCCAGGAAGTGGTGGACCATTCGTAACCTGGTGTTGGAGGGCCTCTACAGGGACAGGGGAAGAGAGACAGAGGCCCGTCTTGATGTCTACACGCCGGCCGTCACCTACTTAAAAGTGCGGAGCGAAATGCGATGAGATAATTAGTGAATTTGACAGAAAGTGTGGCTTACCATTAGCTTGCAACAGCTGACTATATCTTTTAAGGAGAATAGAACTTTCTTTGAAACACAAATACTGTTTTCCAGTGCTGTACATTGCATATCTCTTTCTTTGTAACAATCTCCTATTGTACTGCATACTGTAGTGCCCTGACAACTCCTCCTCTGTTCCCAGGCAGGTGGCTGGGGCATTGTGGGTAAGCGGGGTGTAAAAGCCTCCTGCTCATTAAGTTCATTGTGGAGTCCTCCCCTGAGGGGGAACTTCTCTCTGGAGGCCAGTAAATACAGCTACGCCCTGCAGATGGCCTCCAGCTACGACAAGCACAACATCAGTCTGTCTGCAGCCTACAACACCATGGATAAGGTGGGCGAGAGTGTTGCCCGAGGGGTTGAATTGTGTGGATACTTGCAATGGCAGATTTGCTGCTAACCGTTTATTAAGCTATTGTCCAGTGCAGTCATGTACAGCCGCAGAATAAATAAAGAGACTTTATTTATTATTTATTAAAACATTTAATAGTATAAATATACTGTATATGTAAAATATATGTCTATAAATAGAAAAAATTCATAAATAGAAATATAAAAACACATATATTACATGTAAATACAAAATATAAACGTGTAAACATCGTCGTTGTCTCTTAATTATTTCCGCGGCTGTATATACAGTATATACTTCAGTATATTTGAACAACTTTCTCCAGCATTGCTGACTTCACCTTTAATGTGGCTCTTCTCAGGACTGTGTGGGCAATGTCCAGACACCATTTCATTGACATCTCCCCCGACTCGTCTTGTGTTAGTTCTGTCCCACCTGTTAGGGCGGCACAACAGACATCCACTTTCACTGGTTCTTCTGAGAACGTAGCCCTGCTCGACATCAACCCGATAAGAGCAGATATAATCAATCAGAAATAATGGGTGTGTGGGCGTGGAGAGGGGCTTTAAGCTTTAGAAACATATTCATGAGGGGGGTTTTGTTGTTGTTGTTGCTGTGCAGTTGCTCTAATATCTTGTGTATTCTTTTCAATTGACATTAATAGAGTTTGAACAAGAGGCAGGTGTTGATAAAAATGGCGGTGTCAGAGCCCAAGTCACCTGCCACGGACATGGAATTGGAGGGTGTTATAGAGGACCTGAAGAAGGACCAGAGAATGTACCAGAAAACCGCGATGCTAAGGCTTAGGTTTGATCTTTGCATTCAGTGTCTATGATGATTCAATAGAAACTATGTGTTTATGTATTTCTCTATGATAACGGTGAGTGTAAACAAACAGTGATGAAGATGGCGTTATTGCGCAGGCAGCCCTTCCAGAACTTTCCCCAGAGTCTACTCATCTGGGAGACGTTCACAGTCGACATCCTCAACGGCCTCTACGTCCTCGAGTCTAGAGCTGGTGTCCATGGCAACCGCGAGGTCATACACATTCTCACTATTGGCTTCAAGCCGCCAAGTCCTTTTGTGAGTAAACGCAAATGAAGCAGTCCGATTGACCTGGCCGAGACCCCGAATGTTATAGATTATAAGGTGTCCTTTTCTGTAGGCTTGTTCTTCCTTGACACACCCTTTCGACTCCAACACTATTCCCTCAGACTCTGAGGTCTGTGTGACCATATCC
>JAODLL010012530.1:0-7500 GCA_026546735.1 Forbesichthys agassizii | reverse complement strand
AGCAACACGCATGTAAGGCCTGACTAACGATCATGTCCATATACCGCACAATAAGTCGATTTAGTGATTATCGTGACGGGTTCAATGACGCTTACGGGTGGGCATTGAACCCACAACATTTCTGCTGGGAGTCTAAAATCCCAGATCACTAGACTAGTGATCTCCCCCATCTCTCCTTTTACAGAGCCGAGCTGTTGTTTCATAACACTCGTCAATCACACTAGGATGTTGCTTTGTTTTGACTATTGACTCATTCATTAATGTAATAATTAACGTATAAAGAGACCATGCTATTGGACGGGCTGTGTGTCTCCACAGATAAACTGCACAGGGGACGCCAACGCAGGCCGTCTCTCGGGCCGCTGCACCGGCGGTGCGTCGGAACGCTCTGTCGAGGTACGGGCATCCTGCTCCCGCAGGGGCAGAAGGCAGGCTGGTCATGGTAGCTAGATAGGTAGCTATGGGCAGCACCTGCCTGGGGACGGAGGGAAAGGGGCGGAGGAAGGGAGGGGATGAAGTTCCGCTTCGTTAGTTAGTTAGTTAATTTAGTAGTTAGTTAGTTCCGCCACATTTCCTCCCCTCACAGATGTAATTGGTAAATACCCGGACTACAAACAAATCTGCAGAAATATTGGTCCAATATTTCTGCAGATTTTGAATATTCATGTGCACACATCTGTTTGTAGAGATTAGTATGCCAGAGATGTGTCTTACTGGGGGGTTATACAGGAAACTACAGCATAGCAAGGCTGTTTCCTGTGTTTCCCATGAGGAGTAAAGGACTATAAACAGATTCAGTCTACATGATGACTTCTTATGCCATACATACATGGCTGTTTGTAAAATGTATTTTCTTTATAATGTTTAATATTTGTATTTATTTGATAATGCTTTTAGACTTTAGGACTTTATTGTGATATGTTATATATCTCCTCTGCAGACCTTCCCTCCACAGTTCTCCATCAACAGCTCCTTCATCCAGTCTGGATGCCACATCTACCTAAGCACCCATCTGCAGGCCGGGGGCCAAGACAAGGGGGTCCTTAGCGTCTCTCTAGCCTGCCGCCCTGACTTCGCCCTCCAGGGCTCCGTGCAGCACTCCGTAGAGGGCCTACGGGCCCTGGGCCTGCCTGTGCACGGCGCCCTGGTCCTGGGCGTCTCCGCCACGGGCCTCCCCTCTCTGCAGCTGGTCGTGGAGCTGGGGCAGTGCTACGCGAGGGCCACCGCAGGCCAGACCCGCGTAGAGCTGTCTTCTTACGCCGTCAACGTGAGCCACTACTGCCCTGCGCTGCAAGTAAGGACCATAGAGCATGTAAGGATGGCAGGTGCCAAGGGGCCTGAGAGGAAAATGAGCCTGTGTGGCTAAATTAAATAGAACCTGGGTAACCAGACCAACCATTCACTTGGTGGACACGCTCATTGGGAAGTGTTCAGAGTTGCCGCCTCCTACTGGGCGCAGACCTCTGGTTAATTCTGAATCTATTGGACATCATGTAACCAATCGGCGTCGCTACAACTGTTCTGATCACCTCATCTAGCTCTGCCACCATTTAGAGACACTCTTGACTTCAACGTCATCACACTTACCCACCGTGATTTGCTGGCCTGCTGAACACGCTAATTTGGCATGTCAAAACATAAACAACGAGCAGGGGAGGAGTGTTGACGCTATGAAACAAAGAGCATAATGTTTAAGGAGGATTTTAACTTTTTTATCCGAACACACAATATTTTTAGGGGTTTAAGTTGTGACATGTTCACTTTATCCAGACTGCAACAAGTGCTCTGCAGCCATTCAGATAAACAATGACACTTTTAGCTAAATAAAGCAATATGGAGACCATTTGCTTTTGGATTACGTATTGGTGGGCTATGTGGCAGGACACATAAAGTTACACACAAGTTCACTTAAAGTATAAATGTTCCCCACATTACCTTCATATGCATGCATAGGGTATAATCAATACATGGTGCTGTCACCAGCCACAGATTGCACTATACAATCCAATGTGGTATTCCCTGCTGTTTAACCAGACGTTCAGTCCATTGCCATTTCATTTAGACATAATATACTGTACAGGTAGGTAACCATGCTGAACTGTAAATGGGGAAGCCTGCACATCACACATCTCAGTGAGGAGCAGCTTTAGCTTGTTTTAAATGTTGAGCCAGGAAGCCGCTCAGAGGTAGCTTGTGACAGAGCAACACAGCGCGGAGGTTACGCCTGGGTGGAGCGCCTGCTTCAGAGCTCCTTCTGCTGATTTAGTGTTTGGCCGGCCCAGCAAGGCTCCTCCGTTGCCATGGTGAAACTATTAAACCGCGAACAGGGTCCAAAGATGCCCCTATAGCATGACACCCATTTTGTTTTCTATCTGGAGGTCACCCAGAAGGTAAGAGGGGGAGGGGCGGGGGGTGAGGCCATTTGGAGCTTGATGGGTCGGCACATTCTTTGTGTGTGTGTGCGAGCATGTGCGTGTGTACACACACATGCACGCACATCCACCATGACACACCTCTCTCCCGTCTCCCAGGGAACGGTCCTCCCCGTCTCATTGGTGCTCCGGGGCGCCCTATCAGCCGCCCCCTGCCAGTTGGCCGTGTCCTCCACGCTGAGGGCCGACAGCCGCCACCTCTCCCTGGCGCTGGGCCAGGCCTGCGGGGCCCCGGGGGGGCAGCTCCTCCTCTCCGGGACGCTCACACACTCCTTCCCGGGCCTGAGGGCCCGCGGCCTGCCCTCCAGGACCACCATAGAGGCGTCTGTGTCCCCCGTCGGGGGCTCCGAAGACAACAACAACAACACGGGAGCCCTGGTGGTCAGAGTTGGGGATTGTCGTGTCGGGGGTCGAGCGGTGACGG
Organism: Forbesichthys agassizii; assembly: GCA_026546735.1. NCBI lineage: Eukaryota > Metazoa > Chordata > Actinopteri > Percopsiformes > Amblyopsidae > Forbesichthys > Forbesichthys agassizii. The sequence continues at coordinate 4,644 of JAODLL010012530.1, read as the reverse complement.
GGGCCCCAGGGAGTGCACAGTGGCTCTGGGCTGTGGAGTCCCACTGCCCCTTCTTACAGGTAGCCTGGCGCACCGAATGGGTTCTTACACGCTACCAGACACTATATAGAGGAGACAGGCCACTTGGAGAGTTCTCTAAGAATGCTGGAATTTGGCAGTTGGAGGCACATGTCCCGCCCATCCCCCCAAAAGAGCCAATCTTCTGCTTTCTAACTGCCAAGCATGAACCTGTTTAGCCAATCGTGTGGTTGCATTGAAGCAAGCTGACTGTTGCGCAGGTGTTAGTAGAAGTATAACCTGTTGAACAACTTTTTAAACTTTATTTTGGAGCAAAGTCACCAAATATTTGAAGTATTTTTTATTGTTTTTATTGGATTTCACTCGCGATATACAGTGTTTACATTGGGGGTATTTTATGTGGTAGAGCTCAACTCGGTGTTACAGTACAGTATGTTTCCGGCCCCCCAGGGCCACGTGAACGTTTCAGTGGGACAGAGCGAGCGGGGCTCTTGGACGGCAGTCGTGGACGCCGGCCTGGCTGGAGGAGGACCAGAGGATGGAGGCCCGGAGGAGCGAGGAGACCTGACTGGAGGAGGACCAGAGGATGGAGGAGGCCCGGAGGAGCGAGGAGACCTGGCTGGAGGAGGACCAGAGGATGGAGGAGGCCCGGAGAAGCGAGGAGACCTGGCTGGAGGAGGACCAGCGGATGGAGGAGGCCCGGAGGGGGCTGTGCTGCGGGCCGGTCACTACAACCTACCAGCCCATCGCCGCGGCGACGCCGAGGCCCTGCTGTATGCCGGTGGCTGTGCCTTCAGAGTGGTGGCATCAGCGGCAGGGGCTGTCATGGCGAGCCGCGGCCTGCAGGGGTCAGTGGTGTATCACAGCAACTGCACAAGCCTGCAGGTACAGTATACACTGTAGGACACAGTGGAGTTCCCATTATCAGCTGGTTCATATGTCCTCTGAGGTCGTACAGTAGAGCTCCATTTAACTCAAGTTAAAGGTATAATCTGCTGTTGTAAGCTACTTGTAAGCTAATACACATTTAGTCAGATTTACCAAACATCTCCTCACATTTCGCTAGCTTTCTTTTCTCTGTACATGTTGAAAAAATGATCAAGTACTTGTACACAAGTATTCGTAAATAACAAATAGGAACATAAGCAAAGTGGTGCAGACCGCACACATCAACAAGCCCGTAGTACTGCGCTTAGCTTCAGAATGCGTGGAGCGGACGCCGCAGAGGGATATTGTTAGCAAGCGTTCTCGGAAATGACCAACTCTGCCTTTAATTCCCGCTAATTGTCTGGCCTTCAAGCGTTCCGCTTGTGTTGCTGCAGGAGTGGGGCATTCCGAGGATGGTACAGGCCTCAGGGACAATGGTCGCCTCTCAGGCTGCCCTCGTTTCTCAGGTCTTTATGGCAATAGACAACAGAGAGCTCTTGGGTTTAATAACCATGAGAAAAACAAAGGTAATTCTTTTTTTACAGACAAATAATGGCCAACATGAAGCTTGACGTGGATGACATCTGTTAAAGCGTGCATGTTCTTTCAGGATAGCAATGAGGCTTCAGTCCATTTCAATCACTCGGTGCCCCTGCTAAGGAGGGTGGGCCTCCCCACTGATGTTGCCATGGCGGTCAACACTGGCAACCATGGCAACGGCTTCCATCAGTACAGCTTAAGCTGTAGTGCAGGGAATCAACAGGTATGATGCCATTATTATAAACATGGACGGGATTATGCTAACGGATTGTAATACTATATTTCCTCTCTCTGTAGACGCTTGTTGTTGTTGTCGCTGCAAACTGTGCAGTGTTTCTAAAGAACACAATACATTCGTCTACAGAGAGGCTGTGGAACTCTCTCCCATTAGACTTGAGAGCCTTAGATTCTGTGGCCGCTTTTAAAAAACAGCTCAAGACACATCTTTTTTGGCAAGCTTTTAATTGGCAACATAGTGTTAGGTTTTTCTTTTATGTTATAATGTACTTTTATTTTGTGCGGTGTAGGATTTTATTTGTTATTTGTACTTACTTATTACTTACGTACTTACGTATTACTTACTTGCTTATTACTTACTTATTACTTACATACTTACTTATTACTTACTTATTACTTACTTATTACTTACTTACGTATAACTTACTTACCTATTACTTACTTACTTTTTACTTGTTACTTATTTGTTACTTACTTATTTCTTACGTACTTATTACTTACTTTTTACTTATCACTTACTTCCTTACTTACTTACTTAATTATTACTTACTATGTAATATGATGTGTTTTGATTGTATTGACAGTTTATTGAAAACATAACGGTGACAAAGAGCTCTGAGGCGGTAAAGGTGGAGAATGTTTTCAGACACACAGTGAAGTACCTCGAGATGTTGGGAGTCCCCGACAACAACAGTGTCCAGGTGGGGACGACATTCAGCTGATTCAACCTGATGGATCAGTTGATTCTTGTGTAACTATGGTTACCACATGCATGTGGTATAGTACATACGCACACAGTGACATTTCTGCCAATTAATATTATTATTATTTTATTCGTATTTTACTGTGAAATACTTTTCTGAGGCGGGGTCCTCAAAGGTACAGAAGGGAGTCCTCCGAATTATTTATTCGAAACGTATTTTCTTCCAAAAATGTAAATGTTGAAAATATACATACACATTATTGTTGGCCCGGTAAATACATATTTTATACGATATGTGATAGGGGGTCGCGGTGCCGTGTTTCTATCAGCCAAGGCGTCCGTGGCCAGAAAAACTTTGAAGACCTCTGGCCTATTCTTTTATTTATTAATTACACACCAATGTCACATTAAAAAAAGATATCCTCCCATATCTTCCCGTCAAGGCAGACATACATTTAGTTTAAATCTTTAAATCTCACTGACTTACTGTATCGCTCTGTGTTTAGATGGAGTTTTCTGCTGAGTCGAAGACGCTGGCATTGTCTTGCCAGTATGGAGAGGAGCGGGCGGGCTTAAGGCTGCTGTTGAAAAGCCTCCCCGTAACCACAGAGATAAGAGGGACCATGTGGCATAGATGGTCTTCACTGCAGGAAAGAGGACTGCCGTTCATCACAGAGGTATTATGAAATGCCTATATTCTTTAACGGGAACTTGGAATTGAAAAAGGGAACCAGCAGCGGGTTCAAAAGTCCACAACTAAAGATCTGTTCATTTTCAAACTAATATAATATTTAGATCATTTGTTTACATATAGATTTTCCTTTACATTCCTAAACATAAAAGTAAAATTAAATGTAAACACAATGTGAGTAGTTGCAGTTGCTGCTGCAAAGTAAATCTTTTCATAATGCATGAAAAAAATGCAGTAATCTGTGATTACTTTTAAGACGATGAAATGGCAGTAAAATAAGGTAATGAGGCACACATTCTGAAATAGATTGGCCAATAAGTTGTATTGACTTGTGATATTATAACGGTTGGAGCTGCCTGGTGCAGCACATGTCGATGGTCCTATGGGAGAGATGGAAGGAGAGAGAGAGAGACAATGTTTGAAGAAAGGAAGAATGGAATGGACTTACCGCCTCTTACATAAACATTTACATTTGTGCTGATACTTGGATTTATAGCTGGGAAAGAGATGTTTAAATGATGCTTATATATTAGTGTAAATTAGATTTGACCGTTTTATATATATACTGTATGTATGTATGTATCCATTCTAGGCACTTAAAAAATGCACAACATATGTTGTCATAAATATACATTGTTTTGCTCAAGCAATACCAGTCCTGTTACCCGAAGCGACCGCACCCCCGTGATGTGCTGACTGTGCTTATTCCTCTACCAGGGCCTGTGCTCTATTGAGGGTGAGCTGTCCCAGCTTCAGTCCAAGACACAGCTTGTCGTGGACGGCCACAAGCTGGTTGTCACCAGCTTGAACATCAGCACTGCTGGCGGTCGTCTGGCGTTCCTGCTCTCTTTCCACCCAGCTGCCTTCGCTGTATCGCACAGCCTGCCACGTTTGAACGCTGCGCTGTCTGCTCAGTTCACAGGTAGAGCAGAGGCAGTGTTTCTTGTCTGCAGGTAGGAAATATCACATCACCATGTCTCCAGGGTCAAGTAGGCAGACACTGGAAACATGTGTATAGTTTAATTAGAGTTGTCAACTAAAAGCTATTGCTCATGGTTTTCCTTAAAGGTCCCCTAAAACTAAAACCATTGTGTAAAACGAGACTGTTACAGTTTTGGCCCCGTGTATGATATTGTTCCTGGATGCAACCAATGGACCAAACGGAATATCTCTTATATAAAATGATATGAGGCCTTTAACTAAAGTTTACACAATATGTTAACAGTGCGGGAATAGGGTAGGTGAAACGAGATTTAGTGAAAACACATTCACTCTAGATCTCTGCAGGACCCGTGCGGAGCCTCACGGCAGACGTGCACTCCGGGGACAGTCGCCTGCGCTTGGTGGGAGACGCCAGTGGCTGGGGGACCCTGGGTGGGTCCAGAGAGGCCCGGGTCACCCTGAAACACACGCTGCAAGCACAAACTAGCCCCGTGTTGCAGGTGAAACAGGGATGCATGCGGCCACAAACGCTCCTACACACACACACACACACACACACACATATAGCCCGTGTTGCAGGTGAAAC
>JAODLL010012519.1:13286-29146 GCA_026546735.1 Forbesichthys agassizii | reverse complement strand
AACATCACACACACGCACACGCACAGGCACGAACATCACACACACACGCACAGGCACGAACATCACACACACGCACAGGCACGAACATCACACACACGCACAGGCACGAACATCACACCCACGCACACGCACACAGGCACGAACATCACACACGCACGCACGCACGCACGCACACACGCACACACACACACACACACACACGCACACACACTCACTCACAACACACATTTTAACTGACTGGAGTGAAGGTCGTTGTGTTTTGCTCAGAGACCAGATGTCATGCTATTGTGACATAATGACAACGGCATCACCGATTAGTGTTTGTTCATAAAACGTTAAAAGTGGTGTAAATATTAGAAGATTATAAATACTACTGTAAACGTTGAACGTACTGTACATAAGCATACACTTACAGTAACACAAGTAAGTGATGATGATGAAATATAAAGTGTCGTATGTCAGTTTACTTAAGAGAAGAAACCCAATATTTTTGTACAAGAGGCTGAGAAAACTCCCAGGGCTTTTAATCCTTTATCTTTACTAAATGAATCCTCCTCTTTCCTGCTCCTATATCTTATGTGGAAGATCAGGATTGAATGATGTGTTGTAATGTATATATTATTATATAAAATAATGTTAAATGTTTATAACATTATGTTAGCCCTGCTGTCTTTATTCTAACAGATATAGTGTGCGTATTTACAGGGTTTCTCCTGGCTCAGATGGGCTTTTTGGACGGGGGGGGGGTGAATACGCACATCAGTAAGCATGATCCATACCTTATTTCTGACAGTTTGATAAACAAAATGTATATCATGCTTGAGTAAATAAAAGTAAATTAACAAAGTTGGTTAAAAAGACAATTTTATCATGTTGGGGCTGGTGATTTTCCTTTGGGGGGGGGGCTCAAACCTCTTTGGGGTTTCTTTTCCTGTATGCAAGTAAAGCCCTGGCTTACCATGACTGGCGTATGACCTGTTGAACTATATACTGTATAATAATAATAATATATTGAGGTGGTACGGGCATCTAGTAAGGATGCCTCCTGGGCGCCTCCCTTGGGAGGTGTTCCAGGGACGTCCAGTTGGGAGGAGGCCTCGGGGAAGACCCAAGACCAGCTGGAGAGATTATATCTCCAAACTGGCCTGGGAACGTCTCGGGATCCCCCAGTCAGAGCTTGCTAATGTAGCTCGGGAAAGGGAAGTTTGGGATCCCTTGCTGAAGCTGCTGCTCCCGCGACCCGACTCCGGACAAGCGGGAGAAGATGGATGGATGGATGGATGAATAATAATAATAGACTACTATATAGACTGATATAGTCATACTATATTTCTGCTATATGCAGTACCCCTATACGTGAACGTGTCAATCAAAACATTACCCGGATCTGTGCTGGCGTGTAGCTGCACATGTATACATGAAGGTTCCAGGTGTACTTAGCCTGGTGTAACAAAGGTAACCAGGTTCTGTATTCACTTTGTTTATATGGTCTGGCAATGCTCCAGTGGGAAATGTCAACAGTCATTTCCTCCTACTGGGCGTAGACCTTTGGTTAATTGTGGATAGCGCTGTAACAATCGGCGCTGCTACAACTGTTTTGATCTCCTCATCTAGCTCTACCACCACTTAAAAAACACACTTGACTTCACTGTCATCACACTACCCCACCCTGATTGGTCCACCACATGGTGGCTGTGATTGGTTCGCCACAGGGTGGCTGTGTAACACTAATGTGAACAGGGTTTACACACTATAGTCTCAATACCCCACCCTGATTGGTCCACCAGCAGGTTGGCTGTGATTAGTCCACCAGCAGGTTGGCTGTGATTGGTCCACCAGCAGGGTGGCTGTGTAACACTAATGCTAACAGGGCTTCCAGACTAGATAGCGGGGCGGAGAAAGGTTTTATACGCCCACAGTACGTGTGCCGTGTTTGTGAGGGCCAGACCCACTGACCCGTGTGAAGATGGAAGCCCAGCAGAACAGTCACTCCATCGGCTTTATTCTGAATGAGTAAACACGACAGACCTGGCCTGGCATACGTTATACTGCTGCCAGAGAGCTGGCATGCTTCCCATTTCACCTGAGCAGTCTAAAAGACACAAGAGCTCGTCTGGGTGAGCGAACAGCAAGCGGGCAAGTTCAACGCTCACCGACCTGAGGGGAGGAGAAAACCGCCCAGTCGGATGTGCAGGAGACCGTCAGCACACAAAGAGCCATGTCGCTGAGCAGAGCTCTGCCCAGCTCCCGTAACGATGCGTGGGAAGATAGAACAGAGTTCAAAGACACCAAGGAATAAAAGAATACAATTAGCACTGTAGCAAACACAAGGCGGATGTGTGTGTGTGCACGTGTGTGCACGTGCACGCTGTCCTGCCTTTGAACGAAAAGAGGCAATGTCTGCCAAGGGCCTCTCCTGGCTAGGGCTGTCGGAGTACCCAGAATGCACCCTTATCCAGACAGAGGAGCCTGTTGTCTATAAACAAGATAAATGGAGCATGCTGTTTTTAGGAACATACACGCAAACACGCACACGTGTGTGTGTGTATGTACTGTATGAACACACACACGCACACCCACAAGCACACACTACGCTTAACAGACAAATGCACACATTAAGGAATGTTGTCCCTGGCAACAGGCAGGCGGTGTGACTCAAAAGGGTTTCTATCGAAGGCCAGGTGGAGATCTTACCCTCCAGGTCTGTTTAGCGTGCAGCCGCAGACCGTCTCCACACACAGCCTAGGCGATAACGTAGCGACTGAACCTGGAACAGAAGAGCGAGGCAGTACAATGCAGTAGCTGTCCTGTTTTCTGTGTGATCAGAGCAGTGGCGACATTGTTCCTAGAAAGCAGACCCCCTGGAAGAGCTTAAAGGGCCAGTCGACGCGGTGGCGCCACTTTGCCCTGCCTTAAAGGATAACGCTGCTGACACTGCAGATCCAATCGATCTACTCGCCCTCCAGCCCACCATCATTATGCATCCCAACTGGCGCCTGACTTCCATGTGGTCCCACGTCAGCAGAACTGGCAGATGATCCCGTCTGGCCTGCATCACTAGTGGAGAATCATGTAAAAGACCTTTGAGGGTTAAGTCACGGTCGAGACGCTTAACTTAGAGCTCAAATCAAAACACAGAAGCTCTGCCCCCACCACACTGAAACACATTGCGAAGCCAAGAGGCTTTGTTGTTGTGAGCGGTGTGCACCACTTTGTTTATGTTCCTATTTAAGGAGCCAGGGCTGTGTAGAAGAACCAGGTTATTTTTTCAACATGCACAGAGTGCGTCACACACATGATAAACAACTGAAATATGAAGATTTATTTGGTTACAAAAAGTGTATTATTTTATTATTATTTTTTTATCTCCGCATGTAACCTCCGGGCTGTCCATAATAATGGGATTAATGTATGCCTTTAATATAATTTGAGAGCAGTTACAGTATGTGAAATTCCACCCCTGTATAGTTGACATGAACTGTGATACTAGCTATAGAGACCAAAACCATGTTTAAACCACCGTCTTTAAACATGGTTATTTCTGCTGTTAAGTTTTACATTTTAACATGGGATCTATCAGGATTAACTCGCTTTTGGAGCCAGTCTCCAGCAGCTATTCAAGGAACTTGAAACCGAATGTTGACGCTTGGTTCTTGGAGGTTCTCCAGGAGGTTCACCTGGAGGTTCTCCTGGTGCAATCAGTGGGGTCATGGACCTTAAGTACACATATGATGTTTGTCTATTTAAAAGATAATTTTTAAAGTTATCAATGTTGCAGTTTGCTGTGAAACTATAAAGTCATCTTTAGTTTTGTGCGTAACCGCTCAGTAAACTACAGCTTTGGTCTCGCACAACATAAGTCATCAAAAGTTATTTAGTCGGATTGTGGATTATGGCGCAAAAACGTCATTACACTTACGCGACACAGAGTTTTTTATCTTACTAATTACATATTTTCACAGTCTTATACTTAACAAATGCACGACTTTTAAATAGTCAAACATCATGTGTGCTTCGTTTCTATTTTCGCAGTTGACGATTATAAATATTTTTTCCAAACTAAGGTCCCATAGCCAAGGGGGAGGCGTTTTTGTTTTGATGGAGTTCAAATGTCAACAATCTTCCTCCAGGAAAACTGACTCCAACTTTAAAGGTAGGGCTATTATCTTTAACGTGACTATGCTGGATTGTTGACATTTGAACTCAAATGTCTAAACAAATACGCTTCTTCCTTCAGTGGTCTACTCGAACGGCCATTGGTGTGATCGCCAGTAAGCTCCTTTTAGAATTCGCAACCAACTTCCGGGAAGGTTTCACGATCCGCCATTCCTGTGAAAACAACGGTACCCTTCTACATGGCTCTAATATTGTGTTTACGGTTGGATTTGAAGGAGTCTCTCCTCTGTACAAACCCACCGGACAAACCCACTGTTGACTCTGTTAAGTGTGTTTCCACTTGTTGGTCCATATGTGCTGCTGATGAGACAACATGTGTTTGAGCGTGTCTGTTTGCGTTCATGCACAGCCTTCTCGGGAGGTGCTAGGTGCTGTGCCAGACACAGCAATCTGCCAGAGAGCCCTCTGTAATATCAGGATGGGTGATTAAGTCATAAAAATAACAAGATGGATTCGGGAATAGCGCTGAAACGGAGCCAACATAGCACACAGATATCCAAGTAATGAACACACGCACACATGCACACACACACATGCACACACACAAGCTGTCAAAGGGAAGATAGGAGATGGAACAGAGAGAGAGTGAGGGGGAGAGAGAGCTACAGTAATTGACTATTGACCCTCTAAAAGCAAATGGTTCATTGCTTGCTATTACAAGAGTCACAGAACAGCAAATAGAGTAGAGAATATCTTTCAAGGCTATGCACAACACAGGCCCAGTGGATAGAACTGTGGCCTCACAGCCAGTAGGTCCTGAGTTTGAACCCCAGTCGTCCTGGCCTTTCTGTGTGGCGTTTGCATGTTCTCCCCATGTCTTCCTATGGGTGCTCTGGTTTTCCCCACTATCCATAAAACATGTTAGGTTAACTCTCTCCTGTCAGTGACCACAAACACTAACCTCTACCACCACTTTGTTTAAGTTTGTTTGTTTAAGCTCAAACAACATGCTAAATTACGGTACCTAGCAACAAACAGTCAATATTTCACCATGTCAGAGCATTATTTTAACACGCTATGTCAACCAGCGTCTTTTAGGCATGTTGCTGATGTGATCTTGGGTGGTTAATGCTCTGGCGTAGCTTGACAAGTCATTGGACATACAGTAACATTCACTATCAAACCTCTCTTAACCTCCATTCTCTTTATATGTTTCTAGAATATTATCACTTATTAGCCCTAATGACATGCTGTTGTTACCACAACAGAATGTCGGCTGCGTACGGTAACTGGTATATGATCTCTTCTGCTGTTGACTAATGTACTGTTTGTAAAGCGCTTTGGATAAAAGCCTCTGCTAAATGATTTAAATGTGTCTCATCACAGTTCAATCATATTATTTAGTTTACGTATCAAACAACACAATTAGGTGCAGTTACACTTTAAATCTCACCACACATTTAGTTGATTTGAGAATATTCGCACTTACATTTAAAATACATTTGAGCTTACAGCGTCTATGCAGAGCCTTCCGGAGCTCAAAGGTTCAAACTATCTGAAGAGAGGGTGGGAGATATCTGCCAAGATACTCCTCGCTTCCTCGCTTATCTGTTCTGTAAAACGTTGAGTCATGGGCTTTAGATGTTTGCCAACTATTTGCTTACCATGATGCAATCTTAAAATGTTTCTTAGATCTTACAGTTTAAGTGAAACGCTGATGAATGTATTATGCTTTAGAGACAATGATATTAAAAGGTATAGTCAGCGATTGTAAGATAATACACATTCAAGTAAAATTCACCAAAAATCCCCTCACGGTCCGGTCCGCTAGTTTACTTCATCAACAATCTCTACGGTACGGTGCCGGTGCTGAGCGCCAGATAATCCTTTCAGCGCACACACAGAACAGTAAGCTAGTGGAGATATTTGGTGAACAGTATTAGCTGACTATACCTTTTATCTGAACTTGAAGGCATCTTCTGCTGCCGTTCTGGAGTCCCAGCACACAGTTTTATGAGCACGGCGCTGCTCCTGGACCACGGACAGACAGACGGAGGGAGGGTACGGACGGCCTCATTAGCGGCTGACAGAGACAAGCTAGAAGCAGCCAACACGCTGCGAGCCGCAGCTCTGATCCGCGTCGATCCGCGGGCATCAGAGGACAGTGTGACACATCAGCAGCCGGGCGCCCACGCACGTCTTTGGTTTATAATTAGGAGTCTGTGTGCACGCTTTGTGCACGAGTCACACGGAAAATGTCCCTTTGTGGATTGACACTGTTGATTTGAACAAATGGAATTAAAAGATCGGTCGCTTTTGAAAGTTTTGTTGTAATCAGTTGCGGTGGATGGATGGATGGATGGATGGATGGATGGATGGATGGATGGAGGGATGGATGGAGGGATGGATGGATGGATGGATGGAGGAATGGATGGATGGATGTATGATGTATTAATTGGAGGGATATATTAACATGGTGAATAGACTGCATTTTATACAACACTTTTCCAACTTTCAGACCACTCAGAGCGCCTCACATTCACACTGATGATGATGACCGCCATGCACGCTGTGTGACCACGAGAACAGATAGGCTTAGGTGTCTTACTCAGGGACACCTCGACACTTGGTGAGGAGTTAGCAGGTTTGGAACCAGCGACGCCTGTATTAATTGGATGGATGGATGGATGATGTATTAATTGGATAGATGGATGGATGGATGATGTATTAATTGGATAGATGGATGGATGGATGATGTATTAATTGGATAGATGGATGGATGATGTATTAATTGGATGATTGGATGGATGATGTATTAATTGGATGGATGGATGGATGATGCATAGATGGAGATGTATTCTGTTTTCTTGTGTGACTAAATGCTAGGCACCTTATCTTTCTCTGCCAGACTGTGTTCCACAACAACATGAACAAGATGAAGAACTTTAAAAGGCGTTTCTCTTTATCTGTTCCTCGCACCGAGACCATCGAGGAGAATGATTTTGCTGACCAGATTCATCAGTTCAACATCCGGCATGCTCAAGGTATTGCCACCCGTCACTCACAATCGCAACGCTTCATTCTCATAGGGAATTTGACTTGAGGTTGAGGTTGGTGCAGCTCAATATTCATAAGGGGCGTTAGTTTTGAGGTCAACTGACTTTGTTTCAGCCCATGCATGGTAGATGTAGCTGCTTACGTCAGCCTCCACATCAGAATGCCGTTGGTGACACGCCCACTTATGAGAGCAAAAGCGTTTGAAATTCATTACAACGCTCCATCTTTGTTGTCCATTGGGTTTTGGACTCCCAGCATGAAGGTTGTGGGTTCAAACCCCGGAGTTGGTTTACCTGTAAGCATCCTTGAGCAAGACGCCTATCCTCTAGCTGCTCCTTATAATAATTGTACAGTCGCTTTAGATAAAAGCATCTACTAAATTACCTAATAGCAGATGTACTGGAGCAGACCAGAAGCTTGCTTGTTAGAAATCCAAAGACAAGATCATCAGATCTACTTACTTGTTAGTAAATGGATTGCATTTATATAGCACTTTTAGCCAAAGTGCTTTACAGTGTTTTGGCTCACATTCACCCATACATTTGGTGATTGCTGCCATGCAAGGAGCAACCAACTACCATGAGCAGTTGGTGGGAGGGGAGGGGGAAGGAGGGGGAAGGAAGGTTAGGCATTTTACAGGTAGGTCAATACTGGGGTTTGAACCCATGACCTGGGCTGGGAGCCCAACACCCAGACCACTAGACCATCCTTCCCCCACTCACTAAGCTTCACACCCTCCTCTCACCGGTCAGCCTGTGGTCCAGACCCAGTTCCTTTCTATTAATAAAACCTAATTTCCGGGTCTGAAAGTTACATTATAGGGCTTTCCTTGTAACTGTGCCTGTCGCAGATTAGTGTTTTTCCAGTTTAAGATAGTGTGCTCTAGTGCTAGCTAGTGGCACCGCAGAGCAGGGATAAGCCTCCGTCACAGGGAAGTGAGATGGCAGCTATGAGGAAGTGCAAATATGCAAAGGAGCTTGATATGCTGACCTCGTCATAATCAGAGGTGCGGTCAAAACAGCAAGCAAAGGCAAACGCTCGCAAACACATACCCGAGAGGTCTGAGGGGCTGGTTCTCGCTGAACACACAGGGATAACGGACTAAAGGAGGTAACCCAGAAAATACATGTAAGTGTTAAATTAGATTAAACCTTCTAACAATAATGAAACTGGTTAAACTGGTTAACTATCAGTTTCAGTGTTGTTGCTTTGCCCTATGAGGGTTTTAGTTTGTGGATTTTAAAAATACCTTTGATCAGGGTATGTGAGTTTGCAAATGGCAAATGTTTGCAGTGAACTCTGAGCAAACGATGAACTGTTGAAAAATGCTGGAAAACCTTGTTTGCTATTTTGAATGTGATTCTGATGTTAAAGGGGATACTCCTTAAGGTAAAGTCAGCTCAGTTGTCAAATTTAGAGAAGACCTCTTAACTGTCTGCTAGCTGCCTCTTTTGTGTATGTGTTTAAAAAATAATCTGGTGTTTCTACACAGCCCTGGCTCTGTAAAGGCCTCAACATGCGTTCGTTCCGGGTGTCGCGTGGCTATTAGGCCTGGCAACTAGGCAATGCCTATTCTGAAAATATTCTATAATAACTATGGTTTGCAATGTTTGCTCTGTCCTGATCGCTCCCGATCTCTTTCCGGCCGTTCTGCAGGCCATCGGCATTATATTATATGAAGAAGACCCCACGCGGTGGACGTGCCAGTTACATAAAATCAGAGGTGCGCGCCACAGCTCACACCAGGCCTGCAAGGCCAACATGCCAGGCCGCACCCACAAATGTGACTGAATTTTTGGTGCGTGCCACACACACCGTCAAGTATGAACTAGGCTTAAATGGGAACACACACTAAGAGGTGCAGACCGCACCACACAACACAACAGCCTTGGCAGTGCATGTCCAACACTGCCGAGAGCATTGAAGGGAGAGAGGTGTTTTGATCAAGTTCAAACATCAAGCTTTCTCCAGAATGATTGACTACACCTTGTGATTGAAACCAGAGATTTGGCTTGAGAACGCCTGAGTGCTCCCTTCTCTACCCCTCCACCCAAAGCCACGTGCACTCTCGTGCACTGCTGTATATGACACGTGTGAACTGCGGCAGATATGTGCTTGTGTTGATGGTGATTGTCTAAAGGTGGAGAAAACCGGTAATAGTGGGGTAGAGTTACAGTCAGTAGATCATGTCCTTCGTCACAGTGCTGTATGGAGTATATGGCGTATGCAATTAAGCACACAAAGGTTGACTGTAGACCTGCTGTAGACCTGTCCGTCATTCTCGAGAAGCATTCCTACCCAAGTACGGAGTCAGTATTTAATCGTACCACAGTCTGTGATTAACACACGTGTCGCAGACGTACATGTTTGTCAATTACAATATCAAAGTAGGCAGTTTGCTACTGTACATGCAAGCTATCGCACAGCAGTAAATGAAAAGCCCCTGATGCTCTTTTAGCATCTTAGCTAGTCAGAGAGTAAGAGCGCTGCTACAGTACGTCAGTATTAGTTTACAGCTTTGGCATTCTATTTCATCATATTACTTCAGAAAACATACAGGTATATGAAATGTGTGTTAAAGCTCCATTCATTTGAACAATGAGTAGGACAAACACTAGCGCAACCCAAAACTAAACAATATGAACAAAAGTGATGTGCTCCTATTATTAATGCTCCTGGTTTAGACGCCCGGAAGGTACGGCCTATCTGAGCAGTGATGACACAACTTGGCAGGTCTATTGTCTGGAGAGATGAACCTGAAACTCATCTGGCTAAGAGACACAGCTGGATATGATATGTGGTTGAACCCCCCCCCCCCCCAAGGGCCTCTGTCTGCCTCATTGTCTGTCTCAGAAGGTCAGGAATGAGGTAATCAGAGAGCACTGGGAGACCAGAGAGACAAATGACACGATGAGCAGAACAGAAAGAAGAGATGACGTCTCTCGAAGCCGCAGTCCGACAGCACAAGGCAGCCTTGTAGATTCAGCTTACTGTTGTTATGTGCTGACCTGTGGTGGGGGTTACTTTCCCAGGCACGTTTTGTATTCATCACAAACAAAACCTTTTGCAACTGCAGCTTGAGACACTGTACTAGTAGACACAAATGAATCCTGAACGTTGTTTAATAAGGATTAAAGCTGAGTCATTATTGTATTGCCGTTTAATGTGTGATGTGGTGGCTTAGTTCCTTGTGTGCTCTAAAACGCAACATGTCAGTCAGTGCAGACTTATTGAGCCCTATGTATGTGTTCCCAGGTGTACACACACATGCACACTATCAGCACAGACTCATAGATATACACACAAAAATTATACACACACAAACACACAAACACACACTTTATCAGCACAGACTTAAAGATATACACACACACACACACACACACACTTTATCAGCACAGACACACAAAATATACGCATACACACAGATTCATAGATATACACACAGACACACACAATCCAGTATCTATTATGACAAATACAGTGGGCCAACCAAACAATCACACTTGCCAGGCACAAGGACACAAATCCATTGGTCACATAAATAGGTGTGCATGTGTGTGCACGTGCGCGTACTAGCTGCTTCAGGTAGGGCTGGGCGATATACCGGTATATCTGAATTTTTTCAAAAGAGACATAAGATTAGACAATATCGTTTATATCGATAGTTATATTATGCATTTATTCATGGCCTGAGGGGTGGAGTCATGAGCGAGTGACCACCAGAGAAAGCTCACATATGTCAATTCATGTCGGTAAACATGAAAAATGTCACAGGTTTTCCTGTTTTTTTCTCTATGCCTGAAGGATTTAGCCCACTGTATAGAAAATACCGATTTACAGTATATCGTGTATCTGTATTATACCTAAATATATCTGGATATTATTTTTGGTCCATATCGCCCAGCCCTATTAACAGGCCATATTAACAGAATGGTGTTGGACAATTACAACACATTTTGCTGAATTCCAACAGCTTTGATAACATTTTGCTGAGACTAGTCACACACACCATTGTAAAGCACACACACGCGCACACACACACACACACACTGAAACACACTGATTTCCCAAAAGGCATGGTTTAAAACCCTGTGAGGTTTCAGCACGCATGCAGACCCACACAAACAAACACACACATCCTACTGGATGTGAGGTCCCTATGGTCCCTAAGCTGACTGGTGCCATGTGTCCAAATGAAACTCTTATGGGCATCACCTCATGTTTCTACCCACTCCAATCTGCAACTTGTTTTTCTTTCTGTTGACTCGAGCAACAGATAGGGCAAATGTGTTTCTATTGAACTGATGACAGCACTTTGGTCAATATATTATTTAAGCATGCGCACGCACACACACACGTAGCATTGTGTAGTGTAAAGTAGTTCCCATGCTTGAATACTGATCGCACACGATCATTGAAAATCAGTTTTAGGAATATATCTTTGTCCAATGGAGAGTTAATTTATTTCTCCCTCGACTGTCAGTAAAATAAGAGCCGTGTTTCCCCAGTGTTAAAGCATACGTCGACATGCCTTTCTCAGGGGCTGACCTAATTAACTCCAGGAGATTTAAGGTGTGATATTCATAATCATAATAATAATGAGCCCAACAGACTGTATACACCTGTGCCATGTCACTCAAGCTCACACAAGGTAACCCCTGGTCTCGCCCCTCCTGTTAACCGTCCAATCTAGCCCACTGGATCAGAATCACAGCACTCAACACACCTGCAGCTGATTTCAGTGTGTTTTCTGTTTAGCACCACAATGCATTGATTATTTTGTGATAATGGCCGGGAGCGTAGGTCACGTAATGAATATGAACGCCTGTGTGTGTGTGTGTGTGTGTGTGTGGGGGGGGGGGGGGGATTGTCTCCATGGAAACTAGTGTTAAAGGACGGAAAAAAGGACCTATGGAAGGGAAAATACACACACACGGCTTGAGGCTGTCACCAAATATGACACTTCAAACACACAAGATATCAAGATCAAGATTTAAAAATAATATTATTTAAAGTAATGATTTAGCATATGGCATACTGGTCTATTTCGGAGTACTCCACCAAGCAAAAGTTGGTCTCTCAAAACCCGGGTTTATGAAATCGGGATATGGTGTTTACATGCTCAAATACAAAAACGTGATGCTCAAAAACCCGATCATAACCGGGATACTCAAGTCCATGTAAACGCACTGCACTCCTGTACAATATTGAATGGAGCTCTACAGGAGAATTCTGACATTTCTAAATATGGCAGTACATATCCCGTCCCTCCACCCAAAACAGCCAATCGCAGCCGAGTGGCCACACTGGCCAGACAGATTTGACGTTAGTCTCTCTCCTGCTGGACGGGCTGGTGTGGCCTCTTGTCCTGATTATAGCACCGTGATGCTGTTGTCTCCAGCAGCCACAAGGGGCCTACTGAGTCAGCTGACAGACGAAAACCAATCACATGGCTCTGTGTGTGTGTGTGTGTGTGTGCGTGTGCATGTGTGTTTTGTATGAATGCACATGTGTGTGCATGCGTACGTGCGTGCGTGTGTTTGCATGCATGCGTGTACGCGTGTTTGTATGCATGTGTGTGTGTGTGTGCGTGCGGACATGTCCTCCTCAGGCCTGGCGGCAGATAGCCTCGGCGTTCCTTCTCAGGACGCAAGTCCAGTCAGCCCTGAACCTGTGACCCCTGACCCCACGGTGACCCCAGGAGAACAGTCTCCATCGCAGCTTCACTACCGCAGCAAGGCCCAACTCCGACGCTTCTCCATGGAGGTGAGGGAAAGTGGTGGGGTGGGGGGGAGGGTCCTCGTACCAGAACTAACTTGGTGCATCTGTTTGAGGAAAGAAAATGGGATGTGACCTTCGATGCAGTGATATATATTTTTTGTAATGTATGCTAAATATTACTAGCATTTATGCTAGCTTCTGTTAGAGCTGTTCAAACCCCTTCCACTTGGGTGCCAGGGAGCTGGTTTAAGACCATCAGAATGCCGACCACTAAGCGATAATTAAATGATCTACTTGCTTGACTGTGTACAGTAAGAAATAGAGCCCATGTGTTTACATCAGCCTATGTAATAAAACGCTTCCTGCAAGGTGTTGGCTGGGTCACATGGCAAACAGTAATTTCCCTGTTTTTATAACAGCGGTTATAAGCCAGATAAGACCATTAACAGTAACACTGCCATCTACACCCTTTTCAGATATTCAGCTCAAAACTTCCTCCTGGGTAAGATGAATCACCATGGAGGTTTTCCTTGTGATTATGTTACAGTATCTTTCTTCCAACACCCCCCCAGACTTTTTATTGCCAATGCAAATATATTTGCTCTCTTTCACCTAGCCAATAAAAGATAGATAGTGAATCATGCAGACTTCACAGTTCACGCCAGGCAAGAAAAGGAAGTATTGCCAATTTGCTTTTTCCGAAATGTGACATTATCACACAAAAGAAAATGTCTGCCACAGATTTTAAAGTTAAAAGTCTGATGTGTAAGGGGAAAAACCTAACATCTTCTTGATTAACAGGCATTTAAATATGTGCCCAGTCAATAATTTTCTTATCTTTTATTCTTATGTACGTAAGAATAACAGATACACGTTAATGTAACCATGCAGGTCTTTATGAAGATGATATACAACCTTACAACCAACGAGTTAAAAAAATGAAAACGCTAGCTAGTGGGTTACATTGTCGGCCATGTTGTTTGTTAGCATGTGGTTAGCATGTGGGTTCATGCTGCTTGCAGGACGTCGACAAGCGCATGTCTCTGCCCATGGACATCCGCCTGCCCCCGGAGATCCTGAAGAAGCTACAGCTGGAGAGCGAGAGCCCGCCCCCTTGCAAGCCCCTCAGCCGCATGTCAAGACGCGCCTCTCTGGTCAGTGCACCCCCGGTGGCCGCTCACAGAAGTCCTGGTTTCTTCATATACTAGAAAATAGTGGTCATTGATATACATATTATCCAAAACACTGTCACACCATAGGTCAAATATGTATTTAGGTCAAAATGTGGTTTTTTTCATATTTGATTTGATTAGGCTACTTGTTGTTATTATGTACACATTAGACTTTAGCTAATGTTTAGTCTGGAAGATGGCTTCTGGATCACCCTTCCCCCGCATATAAGTTATTTTTTTGCTTGCAGTCTGACATCGGCTTTGGAAAACTGGAGACTTACGTAAAGCTGGGCAAACTGGGAGAGGTGAGCATCTTCACAATCCATAACAAAGGAAGCAATGACTCAGTCCATACGCCAGCAGCTGCTTTCAATGAAGGACGGTCTAAAGCTCTGAATAAATCTAATAGGATCGATATTAACAGTGTAGGACTCAAAATATACACACTGTCTAAAGAGATACAATAACAGACATCTCCCCATATAGATGCATGAATGTCTTCATTTATATTACAGTATTGTGTGCCATACTAAGTGCCATACGTTCTCACTGTAACCATAAGTGTTTAATTCATTATTTGGCATAGAATCCAATAGCACACAATCTTCACCTTCATCTTAGCCACTCGAGTCTCTCTCACACTGCCTTCCATTTTCTCATTCACGCTCTCAGGTCTGTTTTTATGTTCTGAAGATGGTGGCACTGGAAAACTGTGGTCTTTTGTCCTCGTTGTTCAAACTGTGATTTGTGTAATGCGCGTTAATGTAGTGTTCTTGTAACACTGAAGCGTAAACCAGCCTTAAGTTTCAGTTGTAAGCTTCACAATCAGCGATATGTTGTTAATGTCATCGCATAGAACTGGAGGCTGACCAACTGCCCCTTCCATAGCTGAGAAGGGAATTGATTACATCTAATCAGGTTACGGTAATTGAATCACAAATTCTATGGTACGGATGTAGCCGTCATGAGACCACAGTGAGTGGCAGTTAGTTGTCTTGTCTTTTATACCCTACCAGCACAGGCTATACGTACTACTTAAATATAAAACACAGGTTTTGTACAATGAATAATATAGCTGAATTTTAAAATAAACACAAAGTAGAAAGGAATTAATGAAGACTTGGACAAGGATGACAAAGGCTTCAGTGTGCAATTAAACATACATACAAGAATAAGATCATTTGAAATAATTGACTCTTTTGTTTAAAACAAATAACATTCCAAGGCACACTTGAAATAATTAATTGTTTATCTATCCACCACACACACACACACACACACACACACACATATTGTAATAACAATACCGTCAAAACATTTCCTTTCTAGACTTTTCTCATTATTGTGTGTGTGCGTGTGTGTGTGTGTTTGTGTAGGGCACATATGCCACAGTGTTTAAGGGTCGCAGTAAACTGACGGAGAACTTGGTGGCGCTGAAGGAGATTCGATTGGAGCACGATGAAGGAGCCCCCTGTACTGCTATCCGAGAAGGTACGCAAATGCACGAGCGCTGGTGTGTGTGCGTGTGTGCGTGTGTGTGTGTGTGTGTGTGTGTGTGTTCTTACACTTGCTTCTTACATCTTACATTGTATACAGTATAAGGATAGCTAACCTGCTGTGCTAATCTGTCTGTCTCTGATCAGTAGCTGGGTTTACATGGACACTTTTTTTTCTTTCTGAATGGAATCTGACCGATTGACGGTTTCGGGTTACCTGTTTACATGGGATGTCACCTAATAGGGTCTAGTGTTTACATGGGATGTCACCTAATAGGGTCTGGTGTTTACATGG
>JAODLL010012519.1:0-13186 GCA_026546735.1 Forbesichthys agassizii | reverse complement strand
GTGTTTACATGGGATGTCACCTAATAGGGTCTGGTGTTTACATGGGATGTCACCTAATAGGGTCTGGTGTTTACATGCGCCGTCGCACCTTATTGGAATAGATGTTAAACATGCGCACATTATCTGGCTTGTAATGTAACCGCAAATGGTAAAACCAACTTCTAGTTGTAGGTACTAGGGATGGAGACAAATACAAATACGTTATTCGGATAAGCACAAATAGTGTGTTTTTCCAAATATTTATTTCAAACAAATATTTTTTAAATTCTTTGTATTTGGGAAGAAGAGAAAACCCAGTTTCTGTCTCTAATCAGTGTCTGTCTCTAATCAGTGTCTCTGCTGAAGAACTTGAAGCACGCAAATATCGTCACGCTGCACGACATTATCCACACCGACCGCTCCTTAACGCTGGTCTTTGAATATCTGGTGAGTGTCTGCCTGCCTGCCTGCCTGTTTCTTTGTCTGTCTGCCTGCCTGCTTGTCTGCCTGTCTGTCTGCTTGTGTCTCTGTCTGTCTGCCTGCCTGCCTGTCTGTCTGTCTGTTTCTTTGTCTGTCTGCCTGCCTGTCTGTCTGTTCATCTGTCTGTCTGCCTGCCTGTCTGTCTCTTTGACTACTTGTCTGCCTGTCTGTCTGCCTGCCTGTCTGTCTCTCTGTCTGTCTCTCTGCCTGCCTGTCTATATGCTTAGCTGTCTGTCTGTCTGCCTGTCTGCACATCATTGTCACACTCTTTTATTTCTGTCTTCTAGGACAGTGACCTTAAACAGTATTTGGACAGCTGTGGGAATCTCATGAGCATCTACAATGTCAAGGTGAACTAAAATAGTATTATTCTTATTCTTATCATCGTGGATAATCCCTACTAAAGACTCCATTCAAGCAACTGATCAACTCCTGCAAATAAAACAGTTACCCACTATGACGGTTGGAACAGTGCAACATTGCTTATCCTTCACAGCTCTTCGTCATGCAAAGCGTGTACAATATTGTTGTTTGTTTTGGATCTTTCCTTGTCAAAGAAGTCTTTGATTTCACCTCACTAATGTGGACAGCAGTTAGGTTTAGGTGTCTTGCTCAGGAGCACCTCGTCACTTAGCCAGAAGTCAGTGGGATCCAAACCAGCAACTTGTTGACTACCTGACTCAGATGTAATGTAACCCCTTCCAGATCTTCATGTTCCAGCTGTTGCGAGGCCTGTGCTACTGTCACAAGAGGAAGATCCTCCACAGAGACCTGAAGCCCCAGAACCTCCTGATCAACGACAAGGGAGAACTGAAGCTGGCCGACTTTGGTATGAATACACACACACACACACACACGCACGCACGCGCACATGCGCACATGCACACACACACACACGCACGCACACATGCGCACATGCACACACACATGCACACACACGCACACACACGCACACATGCGCACACACATGCACACATGCGCACACACGCGCACACATGCGCACACACATGCACACATGCGCGCACACACGCGCACACACATGCACACACACGCGCACACACGCACACACACACACGCACACATGCGCACATGCACACACACGCGCACACACGCACACACGCGCACACACGCACACATACACATATGCACACATACACACATGCACACATGCGCACACACGCACATGCACACATAAGTAGACATGTACACACACACACGCACACACACACACACACATTCACAAGTAGACATGTACACTCACACACACACACAGACAGACACACACAAAGCAAACCAACTCACACACATGAACATTCGAACACAATAGCGTGTTTCCTGCCAATTTTTTTTATTCCAATTATATTTTACTGCCACTTGGAGATCCCCAGTAAAGTGATCACTAGCACCTAATTCCTGTAGCCTAGCAACAGAGGCTATTCTCTCCTGTTTGGGCTGCATATGGGTGGATGAACCCGTTTCCCGCGCTTCCAGACTATTTTTGGATGATGTGTGAAGTGCTGCCATGATAACAGTACCTGTCTGTCTGTCTGTCTGTCTGTCTGTCTGTCTGTCTGCAGTGTAGGACCTTTAATGTGTAATACAGTATATTGAGACTATAGGACCTTGTTAAATATGTATATGGGACCTTATAAGTGTCCTGCTGTGCCCAGGCCTGGCGAGGGCCAAGTCGGTCCCCACCAAGACCTACTCCAACGAGGTGGTGACTCTGTGGTACCGCCCGCCCGACGTGCTCCTGGGCTCCACAGAGTACTCCACGCCCATCGACATGTGGTAAATACAGTGCCCTCTACTGCCCAGACGCTTAACGTCAACGTCATCACACCTGTCATCACACCCGTCATCATACCCGATTGTATGGGGGGCCGCTTGGTCTAATGAACAACTCCATCAAGCTCCAGATAAACACCATTTCCGTTCGATATGCAGGCATTAACTGGAATGGTGTCATTCTTGATTTTGTTGTATGTGTGCATGCCCGTGCGTGTGTGTGTGCGTGCGTGTGTGCATGTGCGTGCATGTGTGTGTGTGTGCGCTTCTCTCAGGGGCGTCGGCTGCATCCTGTATGAGATGGCGACAGGGCGCCCCCTGTTTCCGGGGGCAACGGTGAAGGAGGAGCTACACCTGATCTTCAGACTCATGGGTAGGCCTGGGTCCTAGAACACAACTCTGGGTCCTAAAGCCTGCGTAGTTCCCACCAGTCACATCCCTTCTCATCCACTACCCCCCCCCCCCCTTCCAGGTACTCCAGTGGAGCAGACCTGGCCAGGCATAAGCAGTAATGAGGAGTTTAAGACCTATGTGTTTCCTCAGTACAGATGCCAACCACTTATTAACCACGTTCCCAGGTAACACCGCAGCCAACACCTACTGTGTTCATCCGCCACAAGGCCTTTTCACCTAGACTTCTTAAATTGCTACTCCATGCACTATGACAGATTGCATGTTTGTAATGTATGTATGTCATAGATACATGGAGACAGACAGACATACAGTTAATGGTGTTGTCAGTCATTCTTGCAAACTTCGAGCTCAAATCAAAACAGTATCGCGGCGCCTCACAAGTTGTGATGCATTGTAATGCAAAGCGTAGTTCTACGACTTTGTTGAGTAGAGCGGTGTTTGCCGCTTTGTTTATGTTGCTACTTACAGAGCCAGGTCTGTGTAGTAGTATCGAATTATTGTTTCAACACGCACAGAGACAGTAAGCTAGGGAAATGCGAGGATTTGTTTTTGACTACACCTTTATGTATATGACAGACAGACAGACACATGGACAGATATAGAGACAAATAAATGGATAGACTGAGACAGGTTGGTAAGCAGGTATGTGTTATATGGCTGGCCCGCATACCATTTAACAGGCTTCCAATTATTTTCTTGTTTTTCCAAATGATTGTTCGGATACTTGTTCTCAAAACACTTGACATGTTTTATAACCTGTTAAAAGTCCAAGTGGGCAGTCAAGACTGTTTGCGGGCTTTCAAAATGTGCACACGACAATCAATGCCAACATGCTGTACATGCAGTAAAACTTAAAATATTGACATAACTACTCACCCACGAAGACTCATAGTATCTACCAATAAGATTCACCAATAACTCATAGTCCACCGATCCATCACGGTCAAGAAGGATCTTGTTAAATTGGTAAAGATCCAGACAATCTAATCCAGTGAAACATTTAGTCTAAAACACATTACAGCAATAAATACAGACTACAGTTGCATTCATTTCATATAAGCTGGCAGAAAATGTTCCTTACATTCTGTCAAACCGGTACTCTAGTTCTCAAAATAGCTGCTGCACGCCGTCGATTGACAGATCAGTTGAACCAATAGGAGCTGTTTACAGCATGCATTAGCCAATGACCATCCATGTTGAAAGAGGAGCCCGTCTCTCTGCTTACGGACCAAGCCAGTTGAAACCGAATGTGTTGATTAAGTGCAGCCAATGGAACTCTGAACATGTGGGTTTTTATTTCACCGAGAATCTAATAGTCACAGGGTATTGAGGGCAAATGCGCATACATGAGCTAAAAATAAAAATAAAATAATATTCAAATCCCCAAATAATTGAATACCCGAGTATTCTGGGCGAGCCCTAATGTGTTTGCATGTGTGGCTACATTCGGTGCTGGATTTTGTGCTGTCCTCTAACGCCTCTGTTGTCTTTCTGTCAGGCTGGACACTGACGGCATCGACCTGCTCTCTGCTCTGCTGCTGGTAAGAGACACAGATCACACACACACACACATACAGTACTGTACACTGTGTACTGACCCCTGCTGGCTGTCTGCAGTATGACACGCGGGACCGAATCACTGCTGAAGCAGCCCTGACTCACCTGTACTTCCTCAGCCTGGGAGACGCCATACACACTCTGGCAGACAGTAGGACACACACACACATATACACACATACACACATACAGCATATACACACATACACACTCTGGCAGACAGTAGGACACACACACACACACACACACACACACACACACACACATACAGCATATACACACATACACACTCTGGCAGACAGTAGGACACACACACACACATACACACACACACACACAGTAAATACACACACACACACACGCACATACACACACATACACACGCACACATACACACTCTTGCAGACAGTAGGTCACACACATACAGTACACACACACACACACACACAGTATATTTACATACATACATACATCTAGTGTATGTGTATATATACAGTGTATACATACACATATATACTGTATGTGTATGTATGTATGTATGTATATATATATATATATATATATGTACATACATACATACACAGTATATTTACACACATATATACATACACACACATATATACTGTATGTATATAGATATATATACACACACATATATATATACACATACACACTCTGGCAGACAGTAGGACACACACACAGGGTTCCTTCGCCGGGTGAAGGAGACACTTCTTAATTCCTAGTTGTCTCCTTGTCTCCAGCTGCTTCAGTGTTTTCTCTGGGAGACATCCAGCTGCAGAAAGACCCGGGTCACCGCAGTTCCGTGTTTCACCCACCAGGTGCGCTGGCATTACTCCCAGACCCACAATGCAGTGCGGGAGCCCTAGTGATTCAGGGGCCTGCCACTTGTCATGTTCAGTTCACCATTGTTTACATTTACTAAGATGCATTGCATAAGTTGGCACACTGGCTCCACCATGTGGTCACTGAATGCAAATGTTCTTGTGAATGCTCCCTAACTATGGGGAATTCATGTACTGTTGCTTTTTTTCCAAAACCAGCCAAAGTAAATATTAGCAGCTGAAAAATAAAGTCACTGCTGACACAAATGTTGCTTTACATGGTCATTATGAGCTGAGCATGTCTATGATGTAGTGTATTCTTCCTGCATCTTCCCTATAAACGATACGTTTATTAACCATACATTTACATTTACGGCATTTGCTAGACGCTTTAATCCAAAGCGACTTACATTTATACAAACCCACTTGCTTCCATCAATCACCTACGCTAAGTCATTTTAATTGATAACTGCATTTGGCTGTGCTATATGATAACACATTCCTAACCTGACATGCCAGAGGAATTGTTGTCACAAGTCCATCTGGGGAGCCGTACATTGAAACTGTGAATGGCTGTACTTTCAAAAAAAGACTTGGCCGTTGATTGGATGAATCATCTGGCTGTTTTAGCTTTCGGCTCACATAAACCACGCCCGTATAGCTATAAACACGACACTGATTGGAAAGTTCAGTTGCTACTCGGACACATTCAAAATGATTCCGAGGCTTTCCAGACTGATTCTCACTGCGAAATTAAACTGAAGGCTAGAAATTTAGCTTCAACAAACGCTGGCACTACATTGCAGGTGTCCATAGGGAGTTTTAGTACTTCATATGTAACGGGCTGAAGTTGCACAATAATTAATCACATAGTCTTCCGTCAGCATAGTTTGAGCCATTGTCAACATTACAGTAACATAATTCGACAGTTAAACCAAAATACAATTTTAGTAGAAATCAACTAAATGGATTTTAGATATCATTGGATTAAAAATAAAGTTCTCTACAAGAAGACAACGTGTTTGTATTAGCAATATGAATTATTTAATCATATTAATAATATGGGGAAGTGATTGTGATTCCTGTGCTCTTTTGAGGTTCAACAGACTCGCACAACAGTGTTTCCATTTCCCTGTTTTAATGTCTTTGTCCTGATTAAGGTCGTGGCAAGAACAGAAGACAAAGTATCTTCTAGAGCTACAAGAGATGGAGACAGAGAGAGAGAACGTTCTCGAGAAGAACAACTGGCTGTTGAAACACACGGAGGGCCAATGCACACAAATCAAGTGTACATACTCATCTCCATGGCAACCTGGCATCGTGATGTACAGCGTGTCTAAACGTTTTCTGGGGGTGAACTTGCACTGCACTTGAATCCATTCTAAGCTCAGATGTGTATGTGTGTGCGTGTGTGTGTGTGTGTGTGTGTGCGTGTGTGTGCGCGTGCGTGGATGCATCTACATGCACACAGTACGCTGGTACGCGCTGAAATGTAAACAGCTCAGTAACTATGACATCAGTAGCCGTGTATATTCTGTATACCTCTACACACACATCTGAGCCCAGCGTCTGTCCTGCCATGGAAATATAGATTCAAACTACAAGCCTGCCTTGCCACGGTTTCCCAGTGTCCCATGTGGCGTTTTGGTTTGATATTAACAGTGTTACACTTCTATGTTTCCTTTCCAGCTGTTTTAGAAGTTGCCTTAGTAGAATGTGCATGATATCTTGCGGTGTTCAAAGTCAGTACTATAATTCATATATATTATATAACTTGTAGCTTTGTGTCAGTAAATAATGTAAGGTTGGCCTTTCTCTCCTATTTGCACATGCAGTACCAGGAGTGTCCTCTGAATCTTGCTGCGCTCTCTCCTTACTAAGGCCACACTCCAGAATATTCCCTCCTGTACCTTATCTGCAGCCTGGTGCTCATAAGTAGAGTAACTTGACCTTGGAAGCTTGTCTTCAAGCAGGAAGGAGTCTGAAAATGTCTCCCACTTTCACATGGCTATGGCCGTCCTGCACAAGAAACCGGGGAACAGAGATGTGGTTTGGGGTTGTATGAACACGGGGCCATGTTGTTTTAACACAACATGGCCTCCTTCGCTGCTCTCAGGGTGAATGCTGGTGTAACGGTGGCCAGCAGGTAGCTGTGCGGTGTTAATCCTCACTGTCCGACACCGTGATGACATGATGTCCGTCACATTGGGTACAGCTGTGCTGCAAACTGCTTATGTAGAGAGCTGAATTCACTTATGCATTATGGGTAGTCGCAAATATGTATGGTAGTCAACAGCAAGTATACAATTATTTTTAGATTTCATTTTGTGATCGAAATGTGACGAAGTCCACACAAAGATAATTGTTCAGGTCAAGAACGTTGCAGTTTGTTGTGAAGTAAAGTCATCTTTAGTTTTGTGTGTAACTGCTCAGTGAACTACAGCTTTCGTCTACATATGTCACCAAAACAATGCTCTCCGGCTTGTGGAATGTGGCGTGAAAACGCCATGACACTTACGCGACACAGGGTTTGTAGTCTTACTAATTACATATTTTCACAGTCTTATACTTAAACAAATGCACGACAAACGGAGACTTTCTTGACTCGAATATTTTTCTTTTAAATAGTAAAATATCATATGTGTACTTCGTGTCACAATTCAAAAAGGATCTAAAAATAATTGTATTTTTTCCAAACTAAGGTACCATAATGCGGAAGTGACTTCGGCTCTCTATAGAAGGTGTCCGTTGTACCCAGTAACCGGTATGACAGCCCTGACACATGTGGAGAGTCCTGGGAATAGGCCTAATCAGCCAAGCCACACTGGTACCACACCAACACTACCACTGAACAGGGGCTCCACTTCAACTTCTAGCTTGGGTAAAGCTGCGCTCCACTGACTCCCTGCATTAGGAATAGGCCAGGGCTTCTGGACCATCTGGAAAGAAATGTGCAAGACACATGTCCAAATCTTACCTCACTAAATCAATATTTTCCCCCGTAACATTCTGCAGTAAATTAGCCATTACGCTAAGTTATATTTTGTACAATACATATAAACAATGTTTGCTAAAATTACATGATCTAAATTACCACTTTTTTGTTTTGTTTGACTAAGTGGCTAATTCACTCTGAAAGGTTCAGTTATGAAAGACTAAGTAACTGTAGGACCTATTTCTGTGCTTCCTAAATCCTAGTATGAAAAGATATAGGAAGCTAATGAGAAGGTAATAAGTGGAGCGACATTCAGGGCAAAGCCCTATGGAGGGATTTAGCTGTGATACTATCCCAAACATCCGATCCCATAGAGACATATACTTGTTGTATTGTGGTAAATTAAGCAATTTTAAAAGATATTTTAAGAGGGGTATTTGTCTTTTTAAGTGAATTTTATGGCAGAAAAACAAGATAAGATTGTATTTAATTTAAAAAAAGTTGTAGATTATATCTAAATGTTTTATAAAAGACGAAAAGTTTAGATTTTGTATAAGATTGTGTGATATTACATATTATGTGTCATGGTTTGTTATTATTAAACAGATACTGAATGTATTGTGACCAATATAAAGCCAAAATTGATTAAATAATGGAACTAATAAATAAATAACTGAAGGAAGGAAATTCAGCACCTTGTTTTTTGTTATTTAGTTAATATATCCTGACAGTGTGATCACAGCCATAGTGAAGGGATAATTTATCTGACTATAACTCCCGAGGTAGGCTATATTTACCTAACTGCAATGAAGAGAGAGGTTGTTAGAATACATAATCAAGTCATTGTTCATTGTGTTTACGGAGGTAAATGTTTAAAGCTGTGTTGTGGAATGTTAAGCTATCTACAGTAGGCTACACATCAAGTTCAACAGCAGGGGGCGGGGCTCTTTTCTTGGAAAAAAAAAAGATCCTGTCAGCGTGACGTCCGTCTAGAACCCTAATTAGCCGTGAAACCAGCGAGATGGCTCGGGAGAGCTGGACACCGCGTCCTGGTAATTGTTTGAATTGCGTAACTTTGTAAGTTTTATCCAACTGGCCGATAGCAGCGGCGGAACCCCTGAAAACATAATGTTGTTGGACGAGCGGCTCTGGGTGCTGTTTAAGCGCCACTGGCGACAGACGATGACTTACTGGAGCGTGTTCTTTAGTTTTGGGCTGTGCGTCGCCTTCCTGGGACCCACTATCCTGGACCTACGCTGTCAGACCCATTCGACGCTGCAGCAGATCACCTGGGTATTCTTCTCGCAGCAGCTGTGTCTACTCATCGGAAGCAGCATGGGGGGGATTTTTAAGAAAACGTAAGTGTGTTCCACAATTGGGGTTCTGCAACAACGAAGTTGAAAGTTCCCATAACATGGGACGGGAGTGATTGTATTTATCAGTTCATTTTTTAAGGCCCAACAAGATTCGTTGGTGTTGATACAGTATTTGAATAGTGTTTGCAGAATACTTATTATAACACATCTATTTTTCTCAGTTTTCGATGGCCGCTATAGGACATAGGGATTAAAAACCTCACTAACTCAAAAGAATCTTCCATACTGAAGCCTACTATTCCTTAATACACATAGCAGCGGACTCATTTACAGCAAACACATTGCACACTGCTGCAGTTTTACATAAACGGTCTGTCTGTTAGTCATACTCTGCGAATCTTATATATTCAAATGAGTTGCTAATTCTGTTTTTTCTTGACATTGAACCTTAGAACTGTGCAAGAGTCACGTTTGTGTGTGGGACCAAAACAAAGCCGGCCAGAGCTGTTTTCTATAGTAGCATAAAATATGATATCTATCAATCTATCAATCTATCAATCAATCAATCAATCATATACTGCCACAGACGCACCAATACATGTATATGCACGTTATTAATACATTGAAAACCAAATCCCCCATCAAGCTTGGGTGGGGAATTCGCAATTGTTAAAAGCATTAATGCAAAGTCGGTTAATAATAAAAATAACAAAAAAATTACAAAAACAAATATTGAGATTAAACTTTTTTTTCACAGTAAAAAATAAGATATAAGAAAAAAATTGTGATCAAAGAATTTTTCCAAAGTAAAAAAAATTAAATAACAGGTGGAAAAAAAAAAACAGAAATATTGTGATGAAGCATCTCTAATTTTTTCTTATGGTTTTTAAAAATCCCATGAATAGGTGCTCCGTATTAAGGAAATGGGGAAGAACTCAAAGCATTTTAAACTGGTCCTACTACTTTGGGTATGGTTGGCATAGTGATCCTGTTGTTTGTCTACAGCATTTTTTATGTATTAAGATGGACAATGCTAGTAGTACTCTAGTGCAAACTAAATCTACCTAAAGGTTACAAATAATTCTAAAGAACTAAACGAGTTCAGACATGTTGCCTACATCCCTTGTGATGAAAATAGCCGGTAAGTTAGACTCTTTGCAATTTGCTTACCAGCCACAGAAAGGAATTGACACTGTGCAACCACCTAGCGAAAACAAAATATCATGTAAGACTTGTGTTGGTTTTCTTTGGCTTTTAAGAAGATGCAGCCTGACATTCTGATTGAGAGACTTGCATCTTCCACATCAGCTTCTCATGCTGATTTGAAACTTTCTCAGGAAGAGGGTCCAGCAGGTTCTTGTGAAAGGTCAAATGTCAAGCCGTATGGTAAAAAAAAACACCGAATTATTACATTATGTACACCGAAAGCTGTAGGACTGCTCAGGATAAGTTTTCTGATGATAAGCCCTTCTTCAAGGTTCAGAGTCTGAGCACGGTCCTGCTTTACCTGAGTTTGTTAAATGATGTGATGACAATTATATTGACCTTAATGTATTGAAAACTAAGGAAATGATTATTGATTTCAGGAAAAATAGATGAATGAACATACACTTGTATATGGGGAGGAGTTACAGATTGTGGAGTCTTACAAATATCTTGGTACTGAGTTTGATTGTAAACTTAAGTTTGATATTAACACAAATTCTATTGTCAAAAGAGGACAATCTATTTAATGAGGAAGTTAAACTTTTCTAATGTCAGTAAAAAGATCTTAAGCAACATGTATTTTTCTTTTATTAAAAGTCTTTAAAGTTTTTCCTGCATCTGTTGGTTCAATGTATTATCCATTAAGGACAAGAACAGTCTGTATGCCTTCGTCAAGGTTTGCTCCAAGATCATTGGAGTGTTCCCTCTGGGAGAATCAGGCAAAGAATATTCTAGGCCAACCTAATCATGTTTTGTCTGCAGTGTTTGAGTTGACGGCTTCAAGGCGCCATTACCATGTACCCTGAAGTAGAACTAACCAACTACTACTTTATCCCTTCTGATATCAGGCTACTAAACGCTGACAGTAATAATTTAAAATATATTTTATTACTATGATTACTGTTATTATTATGCTTTACGCTTTATGACATCTTGTAGCAATGTTATATGTATTTTACACTATTATTTGTCCTCATCTGACCTCGTTTGTTCGTGTGTTTACTGAGCTGTGTTTGATGTAACGCTAAAGGTTTGTGGTTGGGGTAAGATGCAAATGAAAAGGATTAATACAGTTTTCTGAATCTAAATACCTGAGACTGTATACTGAGAGGTAATTGTCTGTATAGACTGTATATTTATGTGAGAAGGCTATAGTTCTGATTTAAGAGGTTTAACATTTAATGACCTGAAACATTACAACAGTAGGGTATTTTTAAAAGTAGGATGTCACAGTGCACTTGCACACAGTGTAAAGCAGGAGGTCTGGGGTCCTCAGAAGTACTACAGAGGGTCCTCCAAATTATTTAAGCCCCAAAAAAATAACATTATATACATTAACACAACTGCAATTTAGCTATAAATATATGAATCTGTCAATAATTTTAGTGCCTTAGCATTGTGTAAAGTAGGCTATTACAAAGTTTTTTTATATATGGCACCATATGCCACCATATTGTTGACTGCAAAACAGTGTTTTATATGCGATAGGGGGTCCCTGTGCCATGTTTCGTACAGCCAAGGGGTCTTCAGCTTGACCAAAGTTAAAGGCCCCAGGCATAAAGACATGAAAAATACAAACACAGTCTTCGGTTGACACAAACACTAGCCACGGTATTAATAAAACGTAAGAACAACAAATGTTCATTACAGTACGTTAGATGAAAGACAGAGAGGGGCTGAGCTGGAGTTTCGCTGCCGATATGGTGACTATGGTGTTAAGGGAGGTCACTGGTGTTTGAGTGGCGATAAACTGTGGGTAAATAAAAAGGCAGCTACATCAAGGTGACTGTGCCAGAGCAAAATATTAAACAGCCTGGTTCTCTAGTTGATCATCAAGTTGTTGTTGTTGGGAAAACATATTACTGGGAATGAACTGTTAATAAAAAGATGCATTGTATACATAAAGTATGTGTTGGTAGGTTGATTGCAGGCCTACAGATGTGGACTTCCTTTGGGATTCTGCTGTTATTTTGCAGTAAAGCAGGTTTCTCCCAGCCTGCCTTCAACTGACTATTGCTTTCAGATGAGATTATAGTCTATAAACCCTTTTCGCATTAGCGTTTTCTGGCGGTCCAATCAGGGTGGGCAAGTGGGATTACATTGAAATCAGGCATGTTTTTAAATAGTGGTAGAGCTAGATGAGGCAATTTAAACAGTTGTAGCAAGTCTGATTGGTCTAACACTGTCTTAGTTTAAAAATAAGATTGAGGTCCATGCCCAGCAGGAAACAACGACTTCCCAATGGAGTGTCCAAACAATATTCATTAAGTGAATAAAGGGTCTCAGGCTAGATTTCAACACATTATTCATTTTTCACCCATGAAGATTTAAGTTAGTCAATTTAATTGTTCACATTATAGGTCACATTAAAGGTGGAAAAAGTTCTGACATGGTTTATCTTTGTCTCAGTCTTTTTCACAGCTGTGTGTAGACTTTGTAGTGTGTGTGTGTGTGTGTGGTCTGTCTCCTCTATATAATGTCTCTGGTACTTCTCCCATAGAGTTCTATTGAGGACGCTCTAAGGGGTCTGTCTGTCTCTATATAATGTCTCTGGTACTTCTCCCATAGAGTTCTATTGAGGACGCTCTAAGGGGTCTGTCTCCTCTATATAATGTCTCTGGTACTTCTCCCATAGAGTTCTATTGAGGACTCTCTAAGCGGTCTGTCTC
>JAODLL010012509.1:0-29151 GCA_026546735.1 Forbesichthys agassizii | reverse complement strand
ATTTGTTGTTATTTTTGTAAATCTGTGCATTTATTTAATACTAATTAACAATTTATATATATATATATATATATATATATATATATATATATTCAAATTGCCCACCAAGCACATCCTGGAACTGTTTTGCCTCTCCGTAAAACGTGACAGTTGAAAACTTCAAACTACCGTTGGCGCAACTCTCTCTTTCCATGGCTCTGCCCCCAGGCTAAGTGCAATGTTGTTTAACGTGTGCTCTAACCACCTCCTAGAGCCCTGCTGTAAAATATGCCCTCCCACGGCAATATTATTTACTGAACATCTACAAAAACAACAATTGTCCCTTGTGCTTTAGTTTACTTCCCTAAAACACATGTATTCATAACATGATAATACCACTCTGTAGACAGGGAGCAGGAACCCAATTATTTAGCTTATTGCGGAAAATGACCCTGAACGGTCAGACAAGAAAACAGATGAGGTCAATAGCTTTCTCTTGGAGTTGCTAAATGGGTCGGAAGGAAGGAAGGAAGGAAGGAAGGAAGGAAGGAAGGAAAGAAAGAAGATGTTTCCACACATCAGCAAGTCCCAGAGCCTCTGCTTGGTGCTATAGCCGCCCAGCTCTCACTATCTACGACTCACTAATGAGCCAAACTCCCACAATCCCCCATGAGCCCCCCAAAAATACCCTAGCCAGCTCTTTCACTTATATAATTATTTTGTCTTTTTTTTAATACTTTTTTTTTTCTTTTGCAGTCCTTGGGACGGCTACATTTCACCACTACTTTCGTTTGGGCCAGTAAAAAAACCAAGAAGGAATTAAATACTTTTTTTTACACTTTTTTTTTGGTGGGGGGAGATTTGTCGGTTCCACCGCAGCAGTTGTCAGTTGAACGTTCTGCATACTGCATTAAAAAGTCCAAACGGCTTCGGTAAGCAGGCACACTGTCCTTGGCAGTCATTACACAGCAAATTAGTGACAATAAGGTACCCACTGGTGGCGTGCAGTTACATCGATGCGACATTTAAACTGACACTTTGCGATAACCAATCAGTGTTGGCTCTCCTTGTTATTCTCCCATATGTCCTAATTTCAGGGGACTAAAAAAAGACCAAAATAATAAGAATGGGGTCGAAATAACCCAGAAATTCCTCTCACTCACTATTGTCTCGTGTAATATGGTGTCAATCAGTCCTCTCCATCTGTCGGCGGGTGAGGGAAGCGTAGCCGAGCATGCCTGCTGGCGTTTGCATCTTCTAAATGTCAAGCGGGTTCAGATTGCAGGAGCTGGGTGGATCGACTCATTAGATATAATGGACACATTTTTCACAAAGTGAGTGATGGTTAGCGTTCAAGACCTCGACATGAAACTATGATCAATCTCTCTCCCGGACTGCCGGTTTAGCCTGCACTTTAGTTAGGGTTATTCCCCCACCCGACTGTGCTAGATGTCTCTTCCACTGGTGTGTTGGCTACGTGTTACTGGCAGATTGTCTGTGTAAAAACCATTTGTTTTCTTGTGTGTTTACGCACGCGTGTGTCCACTGTAACAACATACATACATACATACATAGGACATACAGAAGAACTTACTAAGCTACGTTATACTGGCTGCCAATTACAGTATTTGTTCATGATAAAGTGTTTCAATTATGTTAAGGCTAAAGAAAAGCACAGATAAACAAAGTATATGCAATAATGTGAATATTAAAATGTTTTGCATTGAATCTGGATGTTATTTTTAGGCCTGTGCAGCTGGGAGGTGGATGTAGCCATGTGTTTGACCGATCAGCGTCATACTAGCAGCTATATGGGCGTAGCTTACAGTAGGTGTTATGCCAGCAATATAACAGCAATTGCTTAAGAGGTTAACGTAGATCTGAACTGGAGAGTATTTCCGCTGCCTCCTCATTTCTCCAAGGAGATATAGGTATAGTATTTTAGTCAGCTATTTTAAGCTAATTGAATGGAATTTTTTCCCCCCCCCCAATTTTCACAAAATATCTCCTTGCATTTCACTGTGCGTGCTGAAAGAAAATATATGTTACTTCTGCACATCCCTGGCTCCATAAATAGGAACATTAACAAAGTTGCGAACACAGCAATGTGTTTCAATGTGCGGGGTGGCACTGCGGGGGGAGTTTGTTTAGATTTGAGCTCGAAGTTATAGCAAGCGTCCTCGGGAACGACTAACCCTTCCTTTACAGTGACAGATGAAAGCAAATGGCGCAGCCAGTCCGAGAGAGAGAGAAAGAAAAAAAAATCAATTTACTTTGATTCTCCAGCGTGGAACGTGTTGTTATTTCCAAATGTATAGTTTAACTCCCGTCACTCTATGAAGAGCTACAGCCGCAGCTACATGGTGTGTCTAATAATACCCGGGGCCTAAAAATACACAGGTAAATCTCTTCCCGGTAACCATAGGGACCCTCGACTTCAACGTCCACTGAGGAAAGCGGGCTTACTAATGAAGCCGGGAAGCTTAGAGCAATTAGACACATCAAAGCAACGAATCTGAAAATTAATTAGACTCTCCCTCTCTTTTTTATTTTCTCATCGTGAGGAGCATCCGCACTTGTGCAGCGGCTAATTAGCATGGCGCTGTCAAAACATGCAGGTGCCGATGTGCTGCCGAGACCTACACACACACACGCACACACACAGTCAGAGGCACACAGCTGATTACAAAAAGAAATGTAAAATAAGATAATCAAAACTGGAAGAAAACGTATTAGACAAAATAACACCTCCAAAGGGTGAGGAGCAAGGTGTCGCGTACAGAATGGAAAATGTTCCCGTTGCAAGTCGATAGGGCTAGATGATGTCCTATTCCACCCGTGGTTTTTACTATAGTAAACCAAAGCAGGCACCTAAACTATTTCAGACTTTCAGAGGAATAATAATAGAGTAGTAGAAAACAATAGATTCCCTAAGGTAAGTTTAGTTATGAACCGTCTGTGAGTCTTAAAGGTAGGATTAGTCATTCTTGCTGACTTCAAGATCAAATCAAAACAGTATCGCTCTGCGGTCCTCCACGGCGGCGCCTCGCACATAGAAATACATTGTGAAGCCACGCGTAACAGGGCCTTGTTGATGCGAGCGGTGTTCGCCACTTTGTTAATGTTACTATTTACGGTGTCAGGGCTGTGTTGAAGAATCAGATACATTTTTTAACGCGCACATAGAACGGAACACTTGAATTTGACAAAAAGTGTATTGACTTAGCATTTAGCTTGCAGTAGCTGACTTTACCTTTAAGACGAGGCAACAATGTACAATTTAGAGTTGCTAATGGCCCAGCTTGTCCAGCTAAAGTATCAAACGCTTCCCCGAAGATCTGCCGAATCACATTGAAGGGCACCGTTGGGGGGTGACGTCTCTTGTTATCCTGTAG
The DNA here is from genome assembly GCA_026546735.1 of Forbesichthys agassizii. Classification (NCBI taxonomy): domain Eukaryota; kingdom Metazoa; phylum Chordata; class Actinopteri; order Percopsiformes; family Amblyopsidae; genus Forbesichthys; species Forbesichthys agassizii. Next base: position 25,777 of record JAODLL010012509.1, on the reverse strand, counting down.
TGTCAAAACAATCGCAAATGCCCAGTAAATCAAGCATCTGTTACTGCTCTAGGACTTCAGTGCGGGGCCCAAACCTCGCTGTGCGAAGTGACGTCAAAGCCCGGGCGACGGCAATCACATGCTCGCTCACGGTAATGAGGCACCCCTTCAAACGCCACTGCTCGTTATTGACGACACCTGATTTTAAATGTGAGGTGTATTATGTAAATTACACACAATCATCCCCCTAACCCCCCCCCCTCCCCATGTGCAAGTTTTGCAGGATAAATTCTCAAAAATATCCACTGACAACCCACCAAGGGTGATACTGTATGTGTTGAATCTTCAAGCCTCCCTTAATTGTCCCGGTTTCACGACGCAAAAAACCAAAAGGAATAATAATCTAAATACTACATAACTTCTCATTGGATATGACAGTAACCAGGGATTCTTAACCTGCTTCCTCGCAGTAATATATTAATCATTTTTGCCTCAGCCATTGGGCGTGCAAATTAATGTATCTGAGAATGTTCTCCCCCTAGGCTGCTGCTTGATTAATGAGCCCTGGTTCACACTACAGTGCTCACCGCTCTGCTTTTATGTTAAAACAGGAGCCTCACCCCTCTCTTCCCCATCCATCTCCCCGACAAAAGTTAGCAAACACCTCTTGTCCGTCAACCAAGCTGATTATGGGGAAGCGCAATGCCTCGGCAAGCAACAGTCGCTCGTGTTAGCACTTGCAAGGTCACAGTGGGCTATAGCTAGGCTAATGCCTTTGAGATGCTAATTGATAGCGACACAATTGGAGGAAAAAAAAAAAAAGTTAAGCATAACTACATTTGTACAAGTCAGCCGCAGTGGAGGCCTGCAGCAAAACAAAGTTGTGCCCCAGGTGGGGATAACACACAAAGACCAGCTGTAGACAAAGGCTGTATTGCTGTTTCCCTGCAGTCCCCCCCCCCTCCCCTGCTCTAATCTGTCTCGGTCAGCCCTGTGTGCTATTAAAGGCCAGACAAAAGGCAGGCCGGAGCTAAGCACCCTGCGGGGAGATCTTATTTACAGTGGAACTGCCACTTTGACTGGCTGCCACATCCACCCTGCTCTGCGCCTTCCTCCTACTCAGCATCATCCCAGCACTGCATCCCCCGCTCTCTCTCTCTCTCTCTCTCCCTCCTCCCAACACTTCTCTCTCTCTTGCTCTCTCTCTCCTCCCAACACTACCATATCTCTCTCTCTCTCTCCCTCTCCCTCTCTCTCTGCTTTTCATTCCTTTGCATCTTCCATCTGCTGCTCTGGGCTTTTCATCCCAGCCAGCTCCGATTCCATCTTTCAGCCTGACTCGGCCGATTTGAGAGGTGGGTGTTTTCTGCTTCTTGTTTCTGACAGTGCGGTTTAATGGAGCCCGTGTTCAGTTTGAGAAATATTCTGGAAGTTAACCCAAGGGGTGGAGAGAAGACATGAACTCTCCCTCTTATAAGGAATGAAGGAAACAATTAATTTATTTATTTTTATGTATTTTGTGCCTATGGTGGCAGACGTTCCCTGACATCTAATTTAAAATGTTAAAGGATCCTGCATTACATAAGTGTGTGTCTTCTACACCTCTCTCCTCATGTCGTAAACCTAAACAGTGAGCTTGGGAGGAACAGTTGGAGCTCAGGGGGACATATAACACATGCAGTCTACTATTAAATGTCCAATAAGCACATTTCCCGCCAAAATAAACGTACAACAAAAACAGCGGTTGTTGGTCTATATACTGACGCCTGCTGAAGGAGATGAAACTAAACTTAATAATCAAACCATAATAGTAACCACGGTGACCAAAAAACGGATTATTTATGTACAGTACATGTTGAATCTTACTGTCACGTTAGGGTATGTTGCATCAAAAGGTTCGGTGGCGTGTCAATGAATGCATGTTTGAATCGTAAAGACAAACTGACGGAGGAGCGCAAATATCTGGAAATATTCAGTGCATGTTTATGGCTCGACACTCAAGAAATAGAACATTTGGCGTCGACGTGCGTCAGATGGCGTCAGTGGGCGGTGGCCTAAACACTAAACACACTCTACATGTAAAGCATCAACAAGTGGATGTTTGAATGTTGAACCTATCAAGGCCGGTGTTGCATAAAGTTAACATTTTTTCCCACCACACTGGGCGTTAGAAGAGTCGGCAGATTCCCAAATTCCCTTTTAGATATATCAATAGGTTGGGGGGGGCGGGAGATGGTGAACGGTGGCGGGGGATTAGTTAGAGTTCACAATCGGGCCGGGAGTGGAAATCAATATTGTGACACTCCAAACTGTCAGCAAGAAAATATACCCAGGGAAGAATTCTAAAATTTGCATAGCGCGCGGTGTCTTTAAATGGCCTGACACAAGTAATAAAAATGTATTAACTTGCTGGGACATGGGGGGGCGGGTGTGTGGTGGGGAGGGGTTGTGCTGAGTGTGTTGAGTTACGCTGCTGAATAAGCTATGGCTACAAAACTTCCTCCTGACCGTTCAACATGATTTCACCAGGGGAGGGGTGGGGGGGGTGGGGGGTGGTTGGTGGTGGGGGATATCAATCGTATTATGACACCGCGCGCGTTTGAACACGCCTCATTGGCTGGCAAGGAAACAGCTGTTTCGCAGTTCACGCCTTAGGCAACCCACACACACACACACACATATACAGTACATACACAGTCTGTGCATAGAGATTCCCATTCAATTATTAACGGCATCAAAACTGTTGATAATTGATGGTAAGATGGTTTCACGGCAGAGCAATTGACAGACTGTGTAAATGTTGCTGGCAAAACAGTTTTGTACATATAAAAACGTTATATAAATATATAAACATGTAAATATATATTCCACGCCCACACCAAGCAGTAGCTCCGGGCAACATATCAACAACACCAAAGGAAATAATAATCTCTAGTTAAGCAGGCTATCCCAGTCCTTTTATAAAAGCATGGAAATCTGTAAATTAGCATTCAGATCATCAGCGTACAGCTAGAGTCCATCTGAGAGAGAAAAAAAAACAACCAAATCTTTTAAGAGTTATTCATGTTGAATCTCCCTCAAATGAGACAAATGGTGGAGACAACAGCTTTCCCCGCAGGCTCTCTCGGAACATGTAATGCATACTTATCTCTCACAACAACAAAAAACTAACAAACAAAAATGCAGGCAGGCACACGCACACATCCTTAAGAGCAATTGCACTTTGTTTATTGACTGAAAACCACAAAGCCACTAATCATCAGATTAGAAAAAAAAACTCAAATGAACTACGCCTGAGACAGTGAGACAAATAGCGTCGCCTGGGGCCTAGCCAAAGTTTGGGCATGAGGCAAGAGGGTTAAACACAACTCCATTACCTGGCTCCGAGGCAAAGCTAATGCAACGCCGGACCATCAATCAAAGCGCCATCACAGCCCTTTAAAAATGTACCCCGCCACTATTTCACTTCTGTCTGCTGAGATTGTTAAAAACCCTCGGTCCCTTCCCGGTCTCAGCTTCCGTGTCCCAAATGTGGGAGGAGGTTTCCAATGTGCAATGCTTGTGGGTTGGTAGAAGCACCATCTGGACCTGCAGTTGGTTTGTGCTCATGATCCCCCTTGTGGCGGGAACCAGCATTACAAAAAAAACATGGTTAACAGTACAATATGTTTGAACCTCCAGGAGCACTCATTATCATTATTTTTATCCTTTATTTGACGCTATTATCCTGACCATAAACATTGAACAAAACCTCTGTGTCGTCATCCAAGTTCTCAAGAACGGGTTTGAAGCTATAGAGCATAGCAGTGTGGTGCCGGAAGTACATTTTCTATTAATCATCTCCACTGACTTTTTGAAAAATCCTAACATGAATAGTTTTAAGTTCGGAACCAAACCAACCAGCTATGAGATTGCGATGGTATATGCTCCTTTAGAAGCCACAAGTCTGTGTGATATCAACCATGCTCTAAGATAAACACGATGTCACAGAGAATTACTACAGTGCCCACAATACAAAAATGTACCACCTCCTCAATAACATTTTGTAACTTAAAATTGACATAAATGTCAGTTTTCACATTTTGCCGATCAGTCACCTGTGAATTTGAGTGAATATAGGGCAGGCTGCTCCTTCACATGTTTTTAATAATCTTAATTTCAACACCAACCAATCACTTCATTCATGAGGCAGGTTTTGGGTGAACTCCATCAGCAGACTTGTCTGTTAATAGGTTGCATTAAGAACGTCAAGCGGTGCGGAATGTGAGAAGTCTCCAGGGCCCAGTAGGGACCTGGAGAAGCACTTGTAATGAACGGTTGGAGAGGCGTTGATGCAGAGCAATCTTTAACAGCCTGATAATTAGACTGAATACCTCTGTGGAACGTGTGCATCTGAACTAGGCTGTGTGGGTATGTATGTGTGTGCATGCGTATGCCTGGCGCATATAGAGCTGTTACAATGTGTGAGGCCTTCGAGGGTAATAGATAAGCAGTGGTTGTGTGTGTGTGTGTGTGTGTGTGTGTGTGTGTGTGTGTGCTTAAAAGTCTTATTCTCAGATGCTTACTGCTCAAGTATTTAAAAATGTGTCAGTCGTATTGTTAAAATCAGATGGCGCTAAATGGGCGTGATGGATGCTGAGTGTCGGGTTTGTCTGTGAAGAATGATAAAATGCCGCACAAACTCCATAATTTCCTCTCTCGCTGACACAACGGCGACAAGCAGAACAATGTGGTGGCCTCGCATTCACCGCAAATTAAAAGCTCCTCGAGTCACGCGTAAACAAAGTTGGCCAACTTTGCGTGATGAAGACGAATGTCCGCGTCCCCCCTTAATGTGCAAGGGATTCTTTTATTTATTAATCTATCTATTTATTTTACCGTCGTTTCAACAGTGAATGCATAATTATTCAGTAGCCGTGTATCACTTAAGCTATAGGCGGGGACAGGACAATTGAGTGACATCGCTATGGAAACAAGCCCACCACCGAGCAATACTGTCAGCATAATGGACTAATGGGGGGAATGGCGACAGCACTCGTGCTACACTCCCCGAAGACGTAACGATTCCATAGGCACTTTGCACGGGGACAGGGAAAATGTAGTAGGCGAGCAAGTTCCCCCTACCCCCCCCCCGCACCCCGAGTTTTCCTGCATCTTCACAAACGCGCGGGTTGATGGTGTGGAGGAGTCAGGGTGTTTCTTGAGCCTTAATTCAGGGCCACTTGCTGTGTCCGTCAAAGGGGGAGCAGTGTGTCGCTGTAATAGTTGGAGTGGCTCGCATGGGGATCAGAAAATGATGAGGAGGAGGTGTCAGCGGACATTGTTGCTTCCTGTAATGACTCCTAAATTGACCCGAAGCAGGCACACAGCTAAGCTGCTGCTATTAAGACGTGGCCTAATGGAAATATGCTCTGTGAGTCCACGGTGTAGAAAACCATGCTAGGATTGGCGTTAAGCTCCCAGGGCGTTACAGTACATGACTACGAGGCGATTTTAGCTCCAAATCGACTTCACACTTAGTCACAAAGCCCACATTTCTTTCAGCTCGAGTGCCAACTACAGGATGTGGGCACAGATTCACACACAGTCGCTCATGCGCATGCACACACGCACGCACACACACATACATGCTTGTGGGCGTTTTGCCTCAGGTGGCCATAGTATTTAGTGACAAAATTGATCTAAATTCCATTTCAATCATTCTTTCCTACAATTGTCTCTGCCTAGGAATAGTGTTCCAGGTGTGGAATCACAATAGAGCCATAGTCTGTGTGAGAGGTTTTAGCTGGCCTACATACTCATCTAGGGACTGTGTGTGTGCATATATATATATATATATATATATATATATATATATATATATATATGCATGCCTCCTCCGTCTCAATCTAATCCTGTCGGACGAGTGTAATTTACTGCCCAGAGTTCCCCTTGCACGATTTCTTTAAAAAGTAGATTTTATGAGCCCGCAATTCCATTTCACAGGAGCCCGGCACAGTAAATCCTGTTTGTGAAGTGTCATATGCAGCCACCATTAACGTGGCAAAAGTGTCAGGTTCCTATTATCGCCCTACGGAGACAGTTTATACAGTAGGGACAGTGAAGGCTTGCCATTGTCAGTTGGCTGGGGATGTATACGGGGAAAGCAGATAAAAGCCCTGGATATCTACACGGGTGACAGTAAATGTCGAGGAATCAGAGATTGTTCTCCTAGCTGTACAGTTTGAAGTTAAAAAGTGTTTGACTAAAATTTGGCAGCAGCCCCTCGAGACACGAAAGGTTGTAAATGTCCCAATTGGTATGGACCAATTACCTTGCAAAGTTGAAGACACAAATAATATAAAAGTAAATATGTACGTGTCTTGTGTTAATTTATTTGTAAACAAAAGTTTATAAATTACATATTAGACTAGACCTGTTTTTAGACCTGTTTTCTGGTGATGTGAGGTTTTGTAGCTAAATGGTTTCTGTAACGTCCATAGCAATCATCGGATAAGCCGCAAATATTCCTTTTTAAAACAATCTACAGTACAGGTATTATAGTGGAAGGCCATGCCGTCTAGCGATTGCCAAAGTGGGGGTCGAGAGTCGTGAGATTTCCAAATATCAAATTGTTTTTATGAATTTGATACAACATTTCTAAATATTATAAATATTCTTTTGGAAATAGCATATTCTATCCGTAGAAACATCACGTGAGTCTGCTGCTTCTATGTTTACTTAGTATAAGTATTTAGTTTATATTTTCATTATCGTTATAACAAATACACATTACATGTACTTACTGTCTATGTTGTTTTTGAAATGTGCCAAGATAGATGATGACTGCTGCAAACTATACAAATTCTACATGCGGGTACAAATAAAGTATAGCCTGAAGCTGTAATGCAGTTGTCCTGGCAGGTTGCAGGCCATGCGTGTGGGTACACTTCATGCAGGGATATGGTCATTAATGAGCTGGGATTGATTTGAGGATCAGAGCGGCTACGTCAACACAGTTGGCTCTGCCCTGCCCCTTAACCTTTTGACAGCTGGGTTATGTTTTTTGCAGGCACCCACGGGTCATGTGGAAGCCTTTCATAAAATTAAAATTAAAAGATTACTGTACATAATTAGCCTTCCATGATACAGTTTTTTTTTTTTTTAATTAACGCAGTATATTTGATAACTTCAGGCAGACGCTTACTTCAGAGTTTTGATGTACATTTAATAACTTTTAGTTGCTACTATTTTGAATACTAATATATTCTTTAGCAAAGTTGCTAAATAAATTATTGGTAATTGTCTGTTACCTACAAATACCTTTTTTCCTTTCAATGAAAGGTTGAATAAAAGTCTTTAAGATTTATTTACCAAAGGATTATATAGAGGTTTTGAATGGCAGCAGTGCTTCCGATCGCTCGTTCAACCAACTACTGAAGGAGTGATGACTATGAAATCCTTACAGGTATTGTACTGAACGGAATAGCACTCAGGCCTGTTATAATTCTACAGGAGGCGGCAAAAAATACAAGAATAACAAACAAGGCACCTTAAGCCGGCAATCAAAAGTTGCGAAACTGCTGTCTGCGCAGGTTTACAATGGTAACCTTCCTGTCGCAAGACACTATTTACATAAAAGGACTCGGGCTCGGTTGGAATATTAATTATTGATGCGAATGGCAATGAATGATTTATAACCGAAGCCAATCACAAGTCTCTGTCTCCTGGTGCCACCTGAGGGGGATTATATATTTATAACGCAAGGACACGCTGTCATTGTTTAGAAGCACCTACTATCTTTCCCGGGTTATGGCAGAGCAGCAAAGAACTTGCCTCCATTGTAGTTTGCCTTCAAAGGAACTTGCTATTGGCTGTTCAGCGGAAAATGTACTCGGGAGGAAGCGCTCAGCCTCTCTGCGAACAGCGTGCTTTGTAAGGTGTGCACGGATCTCCATTTTATTAAAAAAACAGTAGTTATATTCAGCAGTGACCTTTACAAAGTCCTTTGTGTTCTGTACATTTTCATATTTGTCGATAGTGGTTTTCCATGAACCCGAAGCCTGTCAAGTTTACGTGCAGGAGAAGATAATGTTCGTATCATAAAGAGATATCAAGGAGTGATAATGACAACAGTGCCTAAGCCAACATTATGCTACACTCACCCAATAACTCACAATAACCCAACAGGAAGCTCTCAGTATGCTAATCCCCATTTGGATCGTTTGTTCTTTAGTGGCACTGCATTGCACTCAAAACAAAACAAACACGATACCACTACAGCCTCCTTTACAAGTGCATGGACTTCTACAGGTCTTCAGATACTAAACGTCTTAAACAGCAGGCAGACTGTTAATAAAGTCGGAACAAAATGGAGGTCCAAATTGATGTTACAGAACATTTCGGAGAACATTGGAGGTCCAGAGTTTTCGCCGGGTCAGAAGTTGCATCTGTTTGCAATCTATGACAGTACCGTACATGAAGTGGACACAATCAAAGCTGCAAAGTCAATAGAAAAGTTTATTTGAATAAGCAAAAGGATTTCAAGAGTATCACAGTTCACACTTGATGTGAACAGTGTTCACACATGATGCCTGTCCAAAAACAGGCATCATGCCAATCCAGTGGGCAAAAATCCACATCCCCTACCCTCCCAAAAAAAAAGATAACAACAAGCACAGGTCAACAAGCTCTTAAGGCGAGGCAAGGTATACTAGAGCAGGTAGTCTGGCAAAACAGACCATTAATGGTCTGAAACGATTTGACAAAAGCATGAGTGAAGCAGGGCAAATAAATAAGCCAGTCAATGATTGCTGATGAGCCACAGGTGGAAAGTAGGGGGTCGGGAAATGTCTCTCAGCTGTGGTTGATGGGGGGGGGGGGGTGTCAGAGTAAACACACGCACACACACACCAGTCCCTGGGCTGAACCCTGACAATCTAGGAGGCTGACAAATAAGCTCTGAACCAGAGGTTAATTGTACACAGGTGTCCCTATTGTCCTGAATGTTCCCGCTTTCCCCCGTTGCCCACTAAGCTAGCAGCAATCACTCCCACTGTACGACTCTCAATGAGAACCGGACGCGTTTAGCATCCATTAATGGTAGCCTACTCGAAACCTCTGCAATACGCAAAAAGTGTTTTGACAAATGCGTGTCCGTCTAGATGGACGGGCTAAAGCAGAACAGTTTTCTCAAAAGGTGCCCACTCTGTTCCCGAAGTGATTCAACGAGAACCTGAGAGCGGAGCAAAATGATTGGGCCAAAATTATTGTCAGGCGGAATTAACCTTGCGCTGATTGGTGCTATTGTAATTGTAGGTCAAACAGGTTGCTGTAATACAGGAGTACAATTGATAATTAGTAGCCTTTCAAAGCGCCGGGTAAATTAATTCCTCGGAATGAGTTTTCTGAACCTGCAGGGTTCGTAAGTTGTTAACCACCGACGTAGCCTCTTCCCGCAGAAGGCCACGCGTCTGAAATGCACGTAGGCAGCCGATTAACTGCGGTCGTAATGATGTGTCAATTTAGGATTCATTACAATGCTATGCTATATGATGTTTCAAAAGAGTCCGGCGTCTCTCCCCCCCCCCCACCACCACCACAACGTTTATTCCCTGTGGGTCAATCAATCCCCCTCCCAAATGATTATTCAACAACCTCAAATTGTACTGTCAGAATTTATTGCCTGGATGATCTTGGGCCTGTGTGATTTCGACAATAGGCCAAGCTTTCCTTCTCTCACTCTCTCACACACCCACACACACTCTCTCTCACACACACACACACAAAGATACAGCTGTAAATCTGCGGTGAGCTCTGTGTTGTGAAGCTGCCCGCTTCACATTGGCCACGGAACAGAGGGCCCGGCTGGTGCGGCGTGTGTCCCCGTGTATTGTCCTGCCAGCGGTGTGCCCACGCTGGCGCTAAGCTATCCCCTCCTCTGTCACGGTTTTCTTCTGAGGAGCCTTCGAGCAGAAAACCAGCTGCCACTAGAACCCCCACCCCCCTTCCCTTTCCACCGTGTTTATTTTGTACGCTTCGCAAAAATGCTCAACAATCAAATGCTGCATCCATATGCTTTAATATTAAAATTATAAACAATGTGGCTTCAGGACCTACAGAGGAAATGCGTATGTAGAAGGTGACATTAGCCGTCAAATCAGCGTTTGTCCCTCCTGTCGTCAGTGTGGGACAATCGCAACACACACAGCGGAGTTCAGGGGGCTTTGCATATTCATGAGGTTTACACAGGAGCTAGTCCCTCTCGTGGCTGAGCCAGGATCTCAAGATGAAACTCAAACCTGTTCTAGAGCATGCCATCTGAAGCGGGAGACGTCTCGAGTGGCTTTGGCAGCTAAACTGGACAGTAGCTAACCCAGGGCCTAGCTAAACCTGGTGCAAGCTAACCCAAAGGCTAGCTAACCAAGGGGCTAACTAAACCAGGGGCTAGCTAAACCTGGTGAAAGCTAACCCAATTGCTAGCTAACCCAGGGGCTCACTGTTTTGTTGAGCAAGCAGGATGGACCGAAACGCACGAAAACGCAAAGGCAGGTTTCATGATTTCATACAAGAACAAGAATTCGGACAGGCAGGAAGAAACCAATAGACAATCAACATGAGGCAAGTAACACACAAAGTGGGGAAATAGTCAGAAAACACAGATTGAGACACGACAGGAGGTAGCTAACCAGGGAGCTTGCTAACCCATGAGCTAGCTACCATGTGTCCCCTTTTTCTTCACCCATGCTACAGAATCACTTTGACTCAAAGACAGTTTGGTTATGAGGGAACAGATGTGAGAATTAGATAATGGAGTATACAAGATAATGCAATAGCCTACATTTCCTTGCAGGGTTTGAGTTGAAGTGGATATAAAGAAAACACACCGGATGTAAGAATGCGATTATTCCAGCTCAATATATACACCACGGCATAATGACTATCTTAGCAATATTTCTGGGATATATTTTTAAAGCATTCCAGGCATTTTCTCAACACAATATATCTAAGTTTACATAAGTAGTGAATGTTGTAGGGAATGTATTTACTGTAAGAGAATGCACCGGGTGTCTACCCTACTAAAAAATCCACCATTTCTGGTCACCAGCATAAGGTATGTTTTGCATGCTGGAACCAGCATGGAATGCTGGTTTGCTGGTACCCCGGCATCCCATGCTGGTTGCTAATGTGCTGGTCCACCAGCTAGACCAGCACTAACCAGTATGAACCAGCACAATACCAGTACTAACCAGTATAAACCAGACTGGACCGGCACAATACCAGCACTAACCAGTAAGAACCAGCCTGGACCAGCATAGAATTCATGCTGGTTTATGGTGGATATTTTAGCATGGTATAGCCTAATAGTCGTCTAACCTCATGAGGAGCACAACTAAACGTATTTCATATTTTAAAAAGGGGTGTTAATGTTAACATCCTAATCGTCCAAGCTCTAGTTTGACTTTGATGTAAGTATCAGTCTGGACAGGCTTGAATAGGTTGTCCTTGAATCAGGACCACTGTGGTTCTCACCAATCAGCTATCTACTGGCAGCTAGAGTTAGAGGGGTGTTCTTTAGGTGTGGCGTTTACAGACAATCACATCAGTTCGGCCAATCAGCTGCCGATACGTTTTTGACGTAGTGCCTGCTCTGATCCAAACAGTGTTTTCAGAACTGTTTAAAAACGAGGTGACGCATCTCAAGGGTTTTCATCCCTTGAACAAGTTTAAATGGACTGCTTCCCAGACGGTTGGGCATGACAAACCATCTGGCGCGTCAGGTCACCAAACTGCGGCTCTCCTTTTAGAAATAAATAAAAAAAGAACATACAGTGCAGCCGCCCCACAAAGCCTCTCTCTCCATTGGCATATTTTATCTACAGCTGCAGCTACAGTAGGAACAAGAGGTGAATATCCCACCACCCGCCTGTCTAGTCAACACCCATCTGGCAAATCCAGCACACAGAGAGGTTAACCTGCTGCAAACACCTCACACCCCCCTACCCCCCTCAGCTTTGGCAGGGAGCAAGCAGCGGCTCCCACCGCATGCGAGGAGAGCTGCGCTGCGGCGGGTTCTCCTGCCATGCGAGCTGCCCTGGACAACGAGGCTCGACTTGGCCCCCGGTGTTTCCTCTCTGTTCCAATTCTGTTTCCCTCGTCGTCGGATGCCAGCACCGCGGCCATTCTCCTCTGGAAGTGGTGGGTGCCGGGAGCCAGTAGCCCTCCGAAACACCCCCACAAGACTGCTGCAGCTTGTCTATTGTTGAGGCTGGGGTCCACTGCCAGTCCATGACTGATCTTTAATAGCAGTTCTCAATTTATATTTTTATTTGTACTCACATCCCAAAAAAAGATAAGTGGTGCGTGCTATTGTTGAATTTTGGGGATGTGGGTACATTTACGCATGTATGTATCCCTGATTATGGGGTAATTTCCTAAATATGCAAAATATCTGATTTAGTCTGTACGTAGAATGAATATCTCGACACAATAGCACTAATTAGGAAGATTGTTTTGCTTTCAGTGATGCTTTGATTCTCAACAGCAATCAGCAATAGCTCCGATCAATTGTTTAGAGTTTCAGAGTATTAAACAATCTTTATGTAGCTCGCTCGGCAATAAACCACGTCACTTTGATTTGTTAAGTACTTATTTGGGAAAATAGAGCATGCAGTTGTTATTTTAGGCGTTCGTGGTGCCCCATTTACAAATGTCTCGGCACAAATGAACCGCACATCTAAACATTACAACGTGAACAAGATTAAAGCAGCTCTACTTCCGTTTAATTTAGACAAACGTGTCTTCCCAGAAATAAATGCTCAGCATAGGCGAAAAAGCATAAAAGCAAAATGTCCCGGTTATCACAGGGGAGTGTTGTGGCGAGGAAGAAGTCATTGTGTTCCTCCCTTATTAATCAACGCTGCGTTCAGACACGCTAACACAATGCGGTGCAATGCGTTTTGCATTGTGTTGCCAGGGAAACAATGCAGCTACATACCATAATGTGTGTGGGGTAGGTGAAGGGGTAGGATGAGTTTCAGAGGACAGAGGGGAAACAAAGTGAGGCGGGAGGGATTGAGCGACGGCAAAGTGCTAACGTGGGGGGGAGAGTTCGAAGCGTTCCCTTGGAGACTGCTGCTATGCTATGGCGTGCGATGTAAACAGGAGGACACCGCTCCAACATGACGAGAACACCTTCCCCCATCACACCACCCACCTGCAGACTTATTTACGCTCCCGTTAACAGCCATTGGACGGGGCCTCTCAGGTAGCTTTATCAAACCTATGCCCCCCTCTCTCATACACTTCAGCTTCAGTCCATCAGTCATTTATCACCAAAGGGAAAAGGTGAAGGCTGCGGGCTGTGGGTGTGTACTGAAATAAAACAACTTTCTTCATTACCGAGCGAGTCGTTGGGTTTTCTTATTGCTATAGCAACGGTGGGGTGTGGAGGAGACCTCAGACCCCTTTTCTAAAAGCAAATGGCACGGTAATGGGTGTAATTAGTGCTACGAGAACAGTGGAAATGAATGAATGAATGAATGAATGAATGCTCATTTTCAATGGTGCAAATTACTCCTTAAATCATATTCTTATTAAACGCTCCAACAAAAACCCTGAAGTGTGTTAAGTGGACTACATTCTGCTGATTGGATTCGGTGTAAGGGAAGAGAACAGTAACGTCCAGCGGTGAATAAACCTCGTCTGTCAACAGGTGGACTGCTGAACAATGGAAGCAGACCCAGAGGCTTTATAGAGGAGACATGCCACTTACTGTAAAGAATTCTGAATGGAACTCTTATGGGAGAATATGGAGGCATTTTTGCTCCGCGCCGACGCTTGATTATGCAAGCGTAACAATTCATGACGGTTAATGACCTCTTTAAATGCACGCCCCGTACTCCAAAAAAGATCAGCATCGCTGTATGAAGAATATTCGCCAGCCTTAAAGTAGTAATTAATAATGGAGGCTCACAGAAATATCTACAGCAAAGGGTACGATCTTAGGAAGATTTGATGAGTCATGAATTCACTATGTATTAACTTGTCTGCCCCTAGATGTCGCACTAGAGCAGCAGCATCCCAGACCAAAACAAAAGGCCACGCATGTAAATATATTGTATAGCTGAGTGATGCAATAGAGAATTGCATTGCACTCCCTAATGCAAGCTAGCTCTGTCCTTGGTATGGTTGGTTTATGTGGATGTTAGTTAGTTAGTCTGTGTAGACTATTATTAATATTATCGACGAGGTGGAACCTTTTACTTAAGTAACCCTTGAGCAGAGCGATTAGAAGAGTCTTCTGGTACTTGAGTGTAGGGCGTGGCGTCATGGCAACATAAAATATTGTATGGGAATTGGGTTATTATTGATAAGACCCAATAGTGAAGTGAATGAAGGGGGCGTCATGCGTCATCATTTCCAGACTAGAATTCAACCCCGTAGTTTTAAAACTATAATAGCGTTTTAGCAGCGTTTAATTCTTAGGAGCTCTACAACTCTGGAGTAATATGGATGCAAGACATAAACGCAGTAAAAAAAAAAAAAGTTTTATGGGAAACATTGGGGTTAATTGGCTTTTTTTCTCACTTTAATTCTTTTTTTTTATTTTTTTTTTACCAAAGTACCTTTCTCAAACACCAAAGTTGCTTTAAAAAAAGATTTGTCTCCTTATCTTTTTTGTGCCTTGTATGTGATCTACAGGAAAATGATTGGATACCATCGTGTCTAAATCTGTTTCTTCTCTATTAGTATAGATTACAACTAAGCATACAGCTTTGGGAAAGAATTAGGAGACCACTGCTATTTTTTAATATAGTAGAAATGGCCTACTACTGTACATACTGTAAATTATTCAATTAATTACAATTTAAAAAAAAAACATTATATTACATAATAAAATTGTAAAAACCAGATAAGTTGCTGCAGTGGTGTTTTATTTCTCTTTCAATAAATTAGACACTTCCAATATTCCAAACTTACACAATAGTAGGTTTACACTTCTTTTACTGAGTGTGTGAGCTATTTTTAAGTCAAAAGGCTATGAACCCTATACATGTGCTGTAAAGGTTGTTTGTAGTAGGGAATATGTTATGACAGAACTCTACACGTAGAGATTTACATTGTTTGTTTTCTCTTGTCGACCTTGCGTGTTCCTCAGCTGATGATTCTTTGTAAATACGCTGTAAGGAAGCTTGAAAGAGTGATGCGACTGATTGCTTTGTACTTGACATCAAGGAAAAAAATATTATAAGATGCCTGTCAGCTACAACAAGATGGCTGTACCCGCTACAACAAGATGGCTGTACGAGCTACAACAAGATGGCTGTACCAACTACAACAAGATGGCTGTACCCGCTACAACAAGATGGCTGTACCCGCTACAACAAGATGGCTGTACCCGCTACAACAAGATGGCTGTATGAGCTACAACAAGATGGCTGTACCAACTACAACAAGATGGCTGTACCCGCTACAACAAGATGGCTGTACCAACTACAACAAGATGGCTGTACCAGCTACAACAAGATGGTTGTACCCGCTACAACAAGATGGTTGTACCAGCTACAACAAGATGGCTGTACCAACTACAACAAGATGGCTGTACCAACTACAACAAGATGGCTGTACCAGCTACAACAAGATGGCTGTACCAACTACAACAAGATGGCTGTACCAACTACAACAAGATGGCTGTATGAGCTACAACAAGATTGTACCCGCTACAACAAGATTGTACCCGCTACAACAAGATGGCTGTACCAACTACAACAAGATTGTACCCGCTACAACAAGATTGTACCCGCTACAACAAGATTGTACCCGCTACAACAAGATGGCTGTACCAACAACAACAAGATTGTACCAGCTACAACAAGATTGTACCAGCTACAACAAGATGGCTGTACCTGCTACAACAAGATGGCTGTACCAGCTACAACAAGATGGCTGTACCAGCTACAACAAGATGGCTGTACCAGCTACAACAAGATGGCTGTATGAGCTACAACAAGATGGCTGTATGAGCTACAACAAGATGGCTGTACCAGCTACAACAAGATGGCTGTACCAACTACAACAAGATGGCTGTACTAACTACAACAAGATGGCTGTACCAGCTACAACAAGATGGCTGTACTAGAGGGTTGGAATCTCCAGCACGCTAATCACTGCCTGTAACCGCTGTTGGCTCATTCTCTCTCTCTGACGCACACACACACACACACATGCAAAATACACACACATGCACACGCAAACAAGAACACACACACACAGGGCCCAGAGAGAAAGACAGCCTACCCCCCCACCACACACAAACCTTCCACAGCCCTTGCTAGCTGTTCCTGCCTTGAGGGGGAAGGAGAGGGTGGTGTGACGTTGACTAGCAGACTATTGTTTATTGTTTATTATAATAATAAAATAAATGAATTAAATTAATCTGTGGCGGCCAGCCTTCGCTCCACAGATTGCATGGTTCCAGTTTGAACACTGTGACGAGCACAAAGCAAAGCACCTTTAGCCATGGCGCACAACGTAACCCGGAACTTTGCCACCTACGTGGTAATCCTCTTTTCTCATAAAAAAATATATATTTTCAATATTATTATTGTTATTATGAAAATGTTTATACTTCTCATTATTGTGATACTAGTATTATAATTGTTTGTTAATAACTCCTTCAACTGTCTGTTTTACGGTTTACTGTAACCACTTTCTTTTTGCAGGGTGGCTGATTGGTCAGTTGGTCATTGCTTCCGTCATTGTTACAAACTATTTAAATATAGGAAGGCAGTTAAGGTTAGCTATAATAAAAGGTAGGCAGTTAAGATTAGATACAGTATAATAATGGACATATCCGGTTAAGGTTGGTATAAAAAAGGGGGGTCCTCTACGAGGTGCCACATAATATCACGTGAAACGTTCAGGCATTCACGGGCCAATCGGGTTGCACTTACCTCATTAATTATAATGAGTTTTCCCTGCAAAACCTACCAATCCCTCATAATGTACGCACAAACTAAACCGTGAGGCTCCGGGAGGCAGGTTCCGCATGGGTGCTCAGAATCCACATTTAGCCATTTCATTAGCATCCATTAGCATTTCATCGCATTGGGCGTACGTGCGGCCGCGGTAGCTGGGTGGTGCAGATGCGAGGGCAGAGATGATGCGCGTGTGTTGTGTTGCCCCCGGTGACCCGTGAGCGTGTGCAAACGTTCCTCTCCCCTCCACGCTAACGCTAATAGCAGCCGCGCTGGTGCGAGTGACGATAACATTACTAAGTGGAGGTATTTAACTAAATGGATCCAGAGGGGTTGGGTGGGGTGTAGGGTGTCAACTGTCGATGCTCCACAGAATGTTCTGGAAGAATATATACACAAGACAATGTGTGCTTACCGCAAGGTTGCTAACTTTCAAGGTTGACTTATAGTGAGAATCAGTGATATTGACCCACTGGCCGACAGCTCGTGCATTGAAATTGATAGCATTGTGTTGTGTCATGTCAGCATGAGACAACGTAAAAGAGAGTGACACATGCCACATGTTTGAGAGTTGGCAACCTAGGTGCTTAGCCTACTGTAGAGAAGAGGGTATAGAAGATAGTCGTTCTCTAGAACTGACTGCATGGGATTATTGTACCGTATAGGATTATTGTAATGTGGGTTTTAGTAGGACTGGACCAAATTGCATGATGCGTAGGCAAACTAAGAACAATAAAGGAGCTTTAATGATACATGGACAACTGACAACTAGCGAAACCGATGGGAATGACTGGACTGGGACTGGAACTGGTGACGTAATCTTCTAAGAAAAACAAATGTCGGGAACAGTGAAACGAGTATCAGAGGCAACAGAGACGCAAATATCAACGTGGCGTGGTTGTAAAGAACATTATGCCCAGGCCCAATTTGGCAAGCAATGAGTAGAAAAGCATACAATAGATAAAATAAACAGAACTTTTTTTTGTTTTGTTTTTTAATCTTGCTCCCCTGTGAGCGCCGAAAACCAGAATGTACACCTTGGCTATGAGTCATTGGCTTTTATTGTCAAGAAGTGGAATGAGCCAAGCATGCTCAAGGGTGCACTGAAACATATTCTGTATATGTGTGTACACATCTTCTATGTGTCTATGTACAGTAATGACTACATTTGGGTGGGTGGGTGGGTGGGTGGGTGTGTGTTGTGGTGTACTCGCTTCAGATGATTCTTAAGACCTCTGCCATCAGATTCAAGCTCGAGGATTACCCATTCATTTCAGTTCGGCCATTACAGCAAGTAAATTACCTGACATTCCGGTCCGTGGGTTATATGGACCGGCCGCCCATTAGGGGGTGAAATGCACCGAGCAAATGTGTACGTCAAGCCTGGGTGCTTCGGCAACGGACTAAGAGAGATGCTAGGTTGACCTACGTTTGGGCTTTATTTAGCAAGGTCATATAGAACATTACTGGGTTTGCGCACACACACACACACACACACAAAACAAAACAAACAGATGACACTGTCATCAGCAGAATTGTTTCCCATCTGAGGGGGGGCCAGCGCCTCTAATAGCCTGTCTCCAGCTACAGTATATTTGCCCCTGTTTATAGAAGATGGGAATTATAAATCCAGTGTTAGGAGCCCCCTTATCTGTCCTCTCCTCGCATGGAAAGGCTGTGCAGTCACAACTCCCAATACGCAGCTCTATACAGCTCCCGGTGGTTTCTGTTGGGGGGGCACTTGTTGGGACAGTTAACTGCCCAACTACTGAACCGGAACATTCTAAATCTAAAAATGAATGCCGCCTTTTCTACAGAGTGTCAGATTTCGGGCGACTCCGTAAGAAATAAAGTTATTACATTTCACGCGGACAAATTTACTGGCTTGTGTCGCCCACAATAATACCAATCAGTTCTCTTGAGATGTCACGTTAATTTTTTTCACCCCTCTTCCTCACAGCAAAGCATTTACCAACAGATATTTGGCCCATCTTTTGTGGTACCCTGTTCCACTGTCGTTTGAGAGAACGGAGCTCGGTGGAGTTCACCAACCCTGTGATTTCATTAACCCGTCAGTCAAAATTGACTGCGAGGGCATGTTTTGTCGGCTAATCCGGGGGCTTTCCCGGGTCACACTACATACAGCCTCTCGCCGTCTGTGTCTCTGTGGGCTTTATATGCCGATGTTGGATTGTTTGTTAGCATGTAATGCTAGCGCTGACGTTGCGCCCCGACGCTAGCGTGCCATCACAGCCCTCTGGGTCGACAACGCGACCGCGGGGGGGGGGGGAGGGGGTCATGGAGGGGTGGGCACACCCCTCATAGAGGCTTGCCGGTCTGGTTAAATGGTCGGGATCAGGGTGTAATTGGAAAATTGGCAGAGCGTCTATATCGGAGGGGGGGGCGGGGGGGATTAGGCCAGCGGTTCAGTTGGCTGGCTCCTGATAGAACAGCGTGCGTGGACACCCAACACCACCCACCGGCAAAGACCCCTTCAACTTGTTGCCCAGGAAACAGGCGCCGTGCACGGACCACAGCTGAGCAACGCATGTCTCATTGTGTGTGTGTGAAGGGCAAGGGGGGCATGGTGCTGTCATTCGTAACAGGAGGAGGACGACACCTGGGCCGTACACAGCCTAGAGCGGGGCCACATTTGATACAGAAGTTGCTGGTTTAAACCTCGCCAACTCCTCCTCACAAGTGCCGAGGTGTCCTTGAGCAAGACCCTTCCACTCTAAGGGTCAGATGGCCGACGTCACGATCGGTATATGAACGTGTGTGTGTGTGTGTGAATGGGTGAACGTGAGGGAATACTGCACAGCGCTTTGAGTGGCCGGAAGGGTGGAAAGACGTTTTTGCTATTAATGTGTATATTCAACACGGGGGCCGGGAAAGAGCTCCTTTGCCAAGCACAACCAACTGGGATAATTACAGTACCTGGGGGGGGGGGGTGTTTGTGTGTTGGGGAGGAGCGCATGAAAGGGGTCGGATAGTTAGCAGACCAACCCGGCAGAAGGCTCCATCTGAGCTTCAAGGGCCCAAAGCTGGTTCAGCGTTGTCAGGAACATTGACGCCATAACATAACTTGGGGTGGAAAATATCAAATGTATTTCAGACTGTTTTGCTGTTTGTTTTTTTACCTTTCCACCTCTGCCTCCATCTTTCACTCATCACCCACATAAGCGTTCGCACAGCCACCCTGCTGGCGGCCCAATCAGCGCGGGTTGGTGAGATGACGTTGAAATCAAGCTTTGATTTGGTTTTGAAATTTGTTTTGGTCGCCTCATCTAGCTCTACCACCATTTAGAGTCTAAATGCTGGTAGAGCTAGATGAGGCGACCAAAACAATTGTAGCAATTCCAATTGGTTCAGAGCTGTCCAATAGTTTAAAAATTAACCAGAGGTCAAAGTATGAGAAAATGAGCGTCCTAAATGCTCCTCAGGGGAGTGTAGTTTTATTTGGCTGCCTGCTTGGGGTTCTTTTCAGCTGTCACCTCGGTCATAATACAGTATATGACTACACACTGGTCTAAAGATGGTGCCACCGAGTCAGGCAGTAGCAGTACAACAGTGCCGGTTGTTAAATTGTCATACAATCTTTAACAATCACATAGGCCAACATATTGACCCATTTAAAGTTTACAAAAAATGATGACGTAGCCTGTGCGTGCTAAAACAATTCTCTGACAACATGAAAACTCAAATGTCTTTAGCTAGGTAACGTAATTTAGCATATTGTTGACGCCGTGTTTCCCTCCAGTGGGCCTGGTTTTTGTCTCTGCATTTACTATTGATTTTCTCTAACTGATTTTGTCTGAAGTTAATTCTGGGTTCCTACCTTGTTAGAAGTGCATCCTATCACACAGCAGCTTTTGGGCATGTTTCCAGGGACGCAGGATATATTTTGTAGGTATTCTGGTAATACTTAAAACATAATAATGGGAAAAATCAATGATGACGCCAGAGTGAAATATGTTCCACACAGGACTTGAACCCCGCTCCCCTGTGCAATACCATATAGTATTGTAGATATCATCTTTTAAGTATAGCAGAGTAAGATTTACATAATTTATGGTTGCAGCGCAACTGTCTTGACATCGTTACACATGGTTATGACATAGACTAGGCTGTAAGTCAGACTGGTCAACATGCCAACATGATCACTGGTCAACAACACACGCCATTATATATCTCCCTATTAAAAAAAAGAAGCAACCCGCTCTGAAATATTCCACTTCCAAGAACAGTCAATGTACAATCCTATGTTATGCGCAGGGGAATTGTCAAGCTTTTAAGGGAAATGGTGCACATTTTAGGTTATACATAGTTTTACATCCTCAAAAGTTTTTTTTTTTTTCGCTTTTCTGAAGCCCAAAAAATCAAGAGAAGATACCAACATAAACACACAAGAACATCAAAGAGATGATTCAAGATGGAAACTAACTTTACTGTACAGTTATGGTACAAGTTTCCTGTTGTGTGATCATGAGATCCAAATCTCTAAAGCAAGCCAAGATAATGAAAACTAGAAGAAGTCATAACTAAATATTATCTTTAAATACAACAATGTAGGCTATTGACTTACCCTGTTATGTAAGGACATTGCTGTTCTTGTAGTCCCTCAAGTTAATTGTCAAGATCGATGGAATTACAGTATGTTGTGAATAAGCTACTGTAGCTCTCAAAAGCATTTTGCAATTCTACTTCTCTCTGATATTTCAGAACTATTATTTGAGAAATGTGCCATTATTTCCTTTGGAATATATCTACACTGTAATTGTTATCAAACACCACTACATGCCTACATGCCAGATGCAAATATCTTACTTTTACAGGGCACGCCTATAGCAACAGTTACCAAGGGGGGTGGTCAATTGAATAGTGGACTATAGTTGACTAGCCACTGATGGCCTCGTGATGGTCATCAAAGTAAACTGTTAGCAGAAAAAGGTGACAAGGATGTGTTGTGTAGGTCGAAAATTGACCAAAACAGGAAAGTACATTTGATAGGTTGTGTTCCTGCTTTAAAGATATTTAAACTGGTAAGAAAGGATATAAAAAATGATAATATACTGCACATAGTAGGTGACATAATGTTGAATGATAAGGATAATTGCAAAATAGATCATTTATTTATTTCATATGGGGCTTAATGGGCCTTCTGCAAGCGCATATGTTATTGAAGTTGGCATGACGTCGGCAGTAAACGGGTCTATAGACTGGAAAAACTAACATAATACAGAGCATGCTGATTGGCGGAGAGCTGAGGGCTCTGATGATTGGGCGGACAGCTTAACGACTACGATAACTTGACCTGTCTGTTACTGCAAGAGACAGGTGGTATTTGACAGAGCATTATCTCCTGGGCAATAACAATCTCTTTATCTGATATTTCCTCAGAGTGGAAGGCTAAAACGCAAAACCTGCCATGAAAGAAAAATGAAAGAAAGGTTTATAACATGCCTAATGTACCATTTAAAACATAAAATATATACGCAGCCATACAGTATGCATCATGAAACACTAGAGTAAAAAAAAAAAAAAAAAAAATACATTCATTCTGGTAAATGGACTGCATTTATATAGCACTTTGCCTCACATTCAGCCATACACACACCGATGGTGATTACTGCCATGTAAGGGGGGGGGGGTGACCAACCACCAGGAGCAGTTGGGGGGGGGGGTTAGGCATCTTGCTCAAGGATGCTTACACGTAAGCCAACACTGGGGTTTGAACCCACAACTTTCCAGCTGGGAGGCTAACACCCAGACCACTAGGCCACCCTGCCCCTTTTAATTACTTAATTCATTCATTCGTTGCCGTACAATGGGGCAGAGTTTCTGAGGGAGCATGGCATTGAAGGGAGAGGGGTTTTCATTTTGAGTTTGCATAGCAACCAGACAGACACACACACCTTAAGTAGATGATAATCACGAGTTCGGTCGTGTGTGTGTGTGTCGGTAGGTGGGGGGGGGGGGCTTTTAAACACTGAGCACCCAGCCACAGATGTATATGTGTGAGAGAGAGAGAGAGAGAGAGAGAGAGAGAGAGAGAGAGAGAGATGGTTGACACTACGCAGCAACACAGGTCAGAGCAGCTAATGGAAATGAAGCACTACCCGCAAGCTAGCTCAAGCTTTCTCTCTACCTCGCCTTTCTCACGGCTGCTGGGTTTAAAAAAAAATTAAAAACAGGACACCCTCTGTCTATTCTTCAGTCGAGTCAAACAAATGTAATTGTGTTAGTCGAGAAAAGTGCCTCCAACAGAAAGATCGCGGAGGGGAGACTCGCACATAGCGACACGGTATAACGAGGGGGAAAAGGGCAAAGTGGCGTTGTCTGTTTAAAAAAAAGGCAATTGTCAAACCATTAGGCGCCGACGAGAACAGAGAGAGAATATACCGAGATTCTAGCGGAGACTTTACCTTCCAAACGCAATTAAGGTTTTTTGCACTGAAAAGGACGAGGTCGCCGTCGCGGTAAACAACCTCAACATTTGCAGCCCTCACTGCCGAAAGCCATAGACTGAATGTTCCCAGAAAAGAACGAGGGCAATTAGCTTCATCATTCACTCAGTGAATGGACAATTAATGGTCACAACGTCTCATAATGTTGCTGCAAAACATTCCGGCGCTGGTTGTCTCTATTGGTGAAATAAAATAATTGAAAAACTTTTTCAAGTAGATTATCTTTGGCTGACTGATTATCGCTTGTTTGGACGCGCTCCTGCCGCAGCTTCATTGTGCTACAGTACGCTGCCAAATACCCTGTGTTGTTTATTAGCTTGCGTTAGCGCCTGCATACAGTACGCCCGCATGCATACAACACTAATTTTACTCAATTTGTGACGGACCCCAATGCATCTAAGCCGGAAAAATCCAAAGATACGGCTACTTAGGTCTAAACAGCTTATTCTAGCAACCTAATTAATTTAAATTTTGCATGGGTTTATTGCACATTGGCGTATATGCTGTACTGTGTCATAGAGATGCATTGCAGTTGCATTCTGGTGTTTTTTAAAAGAGAAACTAGACCATTATCATTATTAGTAATGATAGTTAATTAATTCCCATTATCAAATCTAATTACTGACGTGCATTAGCTTGATGTGCATGCTTTTCAATTATTGTTGGAAGTGTGCTTCATTAATTTAATGTTACAAATTTAATCAGAGAAATTATTGTAGTCTTAATGAAATGTCTTTATTTCCTGGTATGGTGCGACATGTTTGACATGTTAATTTGAAACACGGGTGGCATGACCACTTTTAAACCTTTAATTTACAACCTTTGATGATGAAATGCTCTTTGCATTTGTGAGTCAGCAGGTTCAAGAAATTAAAAGATTTGTAGAAAGTTTTCCACCCTGTCATGATGTGTTTGGCTCACAAACAGACTCCAAGTAACAACTGTCTGAAAAATTAGGAGTTATTAAAGAACACCTTGTGAATATTGAAATGCGCTTATTTAGTTTGTCTCATTTTCCTTTGACTACAAATGTGTATTTGTTTCACGCGTTTCACAGAAATAATATTTTTTTAATAATACTTAGTAATTGCAGTTTCTTTATTTTCCAGTAAAAGCTGCTTGATGTTGTTTATATATCTGTTTGTCATTAATGCAATCTGAATGCTGCGTGTTTAGTTTGCCGCAGTGCAATATTTTCCCCTCAGATATAGATAAAGTTTATCTTATTATGAGTGACAGCACATACTGTGGACGGCAGAGAAATCTCCACAAATTATACATAATGAGTCACGATCGCCAGTAATATGTCTGAATATCAACTCAACATCAAGTTAGGGCTATGTAACATCAGAAAACATGAATTCCTTTTAAAAACAGAGCTCTTGAGCGATGCTTCGCTTTAAGGAGAGCCATATTGACGAAGACAGGCAAAGGAGGGCTAATACAAGATAAAATAAGAAAAAATGTTGAGACAACTGTTCTTGGCATGAGTGTTAACACATACAGCGTATGCCAAATTTGAAACAAAATATATGACACCGTAGGAAGACCACATCTAGGGATATTATAAAGATGGAAAGCCTTTAACTTCTAAGTGGTAGTTATCAAATTTAACTTTTTTTATTTTTTTTGGGTGCCATCTGGCAGGCAGAATGGAAACGAGCTGAAATATTCAGTGTCCAATTAAAGGATTTAATGAACTGGGCTCCCCCTCAATTGTTGGAAAATGAGGGTTCTGATTAACCCAAACCTGGATGCAGTGGAAAATGATACAGTAATAGATGAAGCTTAATCTGATGAAGTGATGTGGCCTTAGCCTGACTTACTGTAATTATTATAGTATATTCTTTTTGTTTTACTTTATTTTAACAGGAATTAATAGACTGAGACCTATCTTTTGTTTACGGCCGTGCCCTGTGTGAAGACGTTCACACATATTTTAGGCACAATGACAAACATTTGTCACAACATACAAACAGAAACAACTTCACATTGATCCTCCATAATATTTCTGAAATGGGCAACGAGGACAAATGTAGAGTTGAAGGTGGATCTGTTGTTTGTTCCATAAAACGGGTGCAAAGAAACTGAATGCAGCCCAAATCTGTGTGAACTACAGCCACCTCTAATGCAATCAATGTCTGTGACCTGGTAAAACAATTGATAGGCCTGTGTGTAGTGGAGATTAATGAGGATATATATCGGGGGTGTTTTAAGAGAAGTGCTTTAGAAATAAACAGAGCAGGCCCAACCCATGCGTAGAATACAGTTTTGAAAGTATCCCCTGTAATAAACCTGTGTGTGTGTGTATGTATGTATGTATGTATGTATGTATGTATGTATATATATATATATATATATATATATATATAC